>JAMYXO010005025.1:5000-16275 GCA_033310375.1 Conus canariensis | reverse complement strand
AAGCTGTCCATATCTCTGGGCCCGCCGTCGCCCTTTTACACCTCCGGGGAGGGCCTACTCCGTGGCCTACACTGACGTGGTGCACCCTCATCGCATGTTTGTGGGTTTGGGTTTGGTTACAGAGAGAGAGAGAGAGAGAGAGAAGAGAGGAGTTTTTGTGTGTGTGTGTGTGGGTGGGTGGGTGTAGGTATGTGAGTATGTTTTGTGTGTGCGGGGCGTGCGTGCGTGCGTGCGCGCGCGCGCGCAGGGTTTGTGTGTGTGTGTGTATGGGTGTGTGTTGTGTGGGTGTGTGTGTGTGTGTGGGTGTGTGTGTGTGTGTGTGTTTTGTGAGCATGTGGGTGTGTGCGGGTTTAAAGAGAGAGACCAACATATGTAACAGAAACAGACAGCTTCTATTTTTGTAGCGGTACTTCGTATAGTGGAAAAAAAAAAATTTTTCATGTCTAGTGCGGTATCATGGCAGCCAGCAAAAGATTGTTTCAGAAAAAAAATGTCACCAAGAAAAAAGTGCCCCCCCCTCCCCCCCCCCCTTACGCCATTTTTTCTTCGTCCCCCCCTCCCCCGGGTTTTTCCTTCCGCTTCCTTACCCTTTTCACTAAAGAAAAAAAATATAAACTGATAGTAAATTAGAACAAAAAAAATTACATACATACAAAACCTGGCTTTGTATTACACCTCTCTTCTTTAGGTGGCTTCCCCAGACAGGTGGGTTTTAGGGGAAAAGGAAAAGAAAAAAAAAACCCAAAAGTAAGGTAAGCAAATGTGAGATTCTTTTTGGGGTTTTTAACCCGGGGTGTTTTTTAACGTTCTGGAGTTGAGGAGTCGGGTTGGATCTTTGTATTTTGGGGAATTTCCCAGGGGTTGGGCTTTCCCCTTTGCCTGCCCCAAAGACGCGGAAAAGGTCCACCCCAAAACAAAAAAGGGGTGGGGGAGCTGACCCCCCCTTACATCGGCAGTTTCGGGGATTTCTCCTGTTTGCTCTTGTTTGGGGTTCCCCTTGGAGGTGAGCAGAGTAAAAAAGATTTAAACCCTTTGTGTTTTGTAAAATTTTATGAAAATAAAGCACACCCGAGTAAAAAGGGTTTTAAACCCTTTGATGTTTTGTATACTGTCATGCAAATAAAGCACAGCCCCCCGGGGGCCAGAATGCTATGAGTGCATTTCCCCCCGGGTGAAAGTGGAAAAACAGGGACCCCGGGGGGGGAAAGCGGCGTCAGCACCCCAAAATTTGGTAATATGGTAGATAAAAAAAGTTAGAGACAAATGTGGAAGATTAAATTTTGGCAAGATTAAAGGGTTAAAGACCGAATAGGGCAAATTCTGGGGCAAGTTTAGGGGGTATGAGCAGGTTTGGGGCACGATTCATTGGAAGATTAAAAAAGGGAAAAAGGATGTGGCAAAAATTCCTCAACAATGCAGATGCAGGGGAATTTGGGAGAAATATTTTTTCGGATGGCCCGGGGGTTTATTTCAAAACTAAAGGTCTCAAAAACTCCTTTTTTTTTTTTTTAAATTTGGTCAAAGACTCCGGGGGAAATTGGTTAAAAGGCCCCGGGGATAGAAAAATAGTCTCCCAACAACCGGGGGTTTTTCCACCGGGAATCCCCCATGATATCACGTCCAAAAGCTTTGTGTTCCATTTGGGACGAGATAAAGTTTTAAGAAAAAAATTGAAATTCCGATAACAAGGGAAATTTCCTAGCCCTGATAAAAAAAACCCCCTTTTTTCGGTTTTCTTTGTCAGACTTGAACTTTTTTTTTTACTTTGTTTTTAGGCCTGTGTTTATTTTTCCCGGAAAAAAGTGAAAAATCAGTGTGGGGTTATTTGTGCCTTTTACTGAAGCCAAAAAATTTTCAATAACTAACATGGGACTTTTTTTAAAAAAAGGGTTCTCAAAGTTTTACGAACCCTAAATTTAAACATTTAGCGTACACATAAACTTCGTTAAAGGATCCAAGTTCTTTACCAATGTTGATGGTCTTTGGGTTTTGGTAAATGTAAAAAACCCCAAAAGCGGTATTGCATGTAGTAAAATTTTAAAAATTCTTTGCTTTTTCCCTGTCTTCTTTTTGCTCTACACAAACCCCCAACCACACAAAACACACAACACCACACACACACACAACAACCCACCCCACACACACATTTTTATTTTATAATTTAATATATAAATCAATAAAAAGGGGCTGAATTTAAGGAATATCAAAACCAAATTTTTGCATTCTATTTTTTTCATGCCCCCCCTTAATGGGCCTCCAAAATTTAATAATCATTTACCCCTTTTCTTTCCCTTTTCTGTGTCTTCTTTCTCTTCTCTCCCCCTCCCCCCCCCCTCCCTCCCCTCTCCCTCTTTTCTTTTTTCTCCTCTGTTGTCACCTTTGCCCCCCTTTCCCCCCCCCCCCCCAAAAACCCATCCAACCCTTTTTTTCTTTAGCACTCCATCCCCCGGGTTTCACTGGGAAAAAACCCGAGGGGGAAAACAGGTGGTTCACTTTAAAAAATGTTGCCTGTAAAAATTTTCGCTTTGCCCCACCCCCCCCCCAAAAATTTTTTTTCCCCCCCCCCCCCCCTCCTTCCTCCTTCCCCCCCCTTTCCGCCCCCTTCCTCCCGCCCCTTTAAGGGGGAAAAACCCCCTTGACAAAATTTTTTTTAAAAACCCAAAACCAAGGGGCCGGGGGCCTAGATTTTTTTTAAAAAGGGATAAAAAACTGAATGGGGTATTTGGGGGGGGCAAAAAAATTTTGGGATATTGTTGAAAAAAAAACAAAACAAACACTCATTCGCGCCCCGGGGCCCCCCCTTTCTGTGTGTTTTGTTTGTTTTGTGTGGTGCGTGCGTTTTTTGCGTGCGGGGTGTTTTGTGGTGTTTGTGTGTGTGTGGTGTTGTTTGGGGGGTGTGTGCTTTTTAAAAAGGGTTGTTGTGTGTGTGTGTGTGTGGGGGTTGGGGGTGTGTTGTGGGTTGGGTGGGGGGAAGTGAATGCCGGCGCAAGTGCGATGCACTTGGGGGTTTTGTTCCCGCGGGGTGTTTTGCGCGGGGAAAGTTTTTTCCCTTTGGGGCGGGGGTCCCTTGGTGTGTGTTGTTTGTGTGTGGGGTGTGTGTGTGTTTTTTGGGGTTTTTTGTGTGTGGGGGGTTTCGTGCCCCCCCGCCTCTCTCTCTCCTCTCTTCTTCTCTTCTCCCCTCTCTTTTCTCCCCCCTCTCCTCTCTCTTTTCCCGGTGTGTGTGGGGGGTGTGGGGTGTTTGTGTTTTGTGTTTTTGTGTGTGTGTGTGTGTGTTTGGCATATCCCTTTTTTGCCCCCTCTCTCTTTTCCTCTCTCTCTCCCCTTTTCTCCCCTTCTCTCCCCTCCCCTTTTTTCCCCGCGGGCGCGCTTTTTTTTTAAATTTTGGGGGGGGGTGTGGGAGAGAGAGAGAGAGGGTTTGTGTGTGTGGGGTTTTTGTGTGTGGGTGTTTTGTTTTTGTGTGTTTTTGTGTTTTCCCAAAGGGGGGGGGGGGGGGGGAAAACCAAAAAAACCCTTTGGTATTCCCCCAAAAACCCAAAAGGGGGGTTTCCCTCCAGGGTAGACAAAAAAAATTTTTGGGGGGGGGGGGGGGGGGGGTGGGGGAAAAAAAGGGGCCGGGTTTTTTTCATTTTGATTAAAAGGGGGGTGGAATAAACGTTTAATTTGGGGGGGGGGGGGGGGGGGGGGGAAAAAGGGGGTTTTTTTCCCCGGGGTGTGATTTTTTTAAGGGGTTTTTTTTTTTTTTTTCCCCTTTGTTCCTTTTTTTGGTTTCCGCGTAGGGGGAAAGGGCATTTTAGAGTCTTGGGAAAAAGGGGGTTTTTTTGGGGGGGGGTAGGGGCCCCCGTCTTTAAAAACCAAAAATTTTTTTTTTTTTTTAAATTTTTTGGTTTTTGGTGTGTGTGGGGTGTGTGTGTGGGTGTGTGGGGTTTTGTGGGGGTTTTGTGCGCCCCCGGCCCCCGGGGCGCGGGGGGGTTTTTTGCTTTTTTTTGTGCGTCAAGTTTTTCTCTGTGGCATTGTGCCAAAAGAAAAGGGTAAAAAACCGGGGGCACATTTTTGGGGGTTTAAAAAAGGGTTTTTTGGTTTTAAATATGCACCCTTGAGCGTTTTTTCCCTTTTTTTTTTTTTAATCTTTTTCTTTGTACTTGATTCTTATTTTTTTTTTCCCCCTTCTTTAAAAAAGGGAAAAATTTTTTCATTTTTTTTTTTTTAACTGTATAAAAAAATTTTTGTGGAAAAACCCCAATTAAAAGTGGGGCCCCCCCCCCCCCCCCCCCCCACCCACACCCCAAACCCCCCCCACCCCCAACAAAAAAAAGGAAAAAAAAAAGGGGAAAGGGGGAGCCCATAAACTAAAAAAATTTTTTTTTTAAAAGTTTGTTTTTTGGGGGGTTTTTGGGGTCACAAAAAAGTACGGGTCTTTGGGGGGGGCCCACAAAAATTGGGGTGAAAAAAAAAAAATTTATGACCCCCCAAACACACAAAACGCAAAAAAACCCCAAAACACACACACCCCAAAAACACACACAACCCCCAACACACACAAAACCCCCAAAAAAACCCCCGCGCGCACGTGCGCGTTTAAAAAGGGGCGTAAAAAACCCCCCACGGGGGGAAAACCCCCACTCACCCCACACAAAAAATGTAACATAAACCCCACCCACAACCCCACACAACACACACCCCAACCACACAAAAAACCCCCACAAAAACACACATATGGGAGGCCCCCCCCCCCAAAACAACACGGGGGGGGGCCCCTGATTTTTCCACAGGGCCCCTATCTTTCTAAAACTGCCCCTATCTATTATCTATCAATCTATTATCTATTATTTTCCCCTTTTTTTTTTCCCCTTTCTATCTTTTTTGTCTCTCTCTAGGGTGTCTTTCTTTTTTCTTTTGTCTTCTTTGGGGGGTCTGCTCTCTCTGTCGTCTGCCTCCCCTTTCCCTCTTTGGAGAAAAGGGGACGGACAGACGCCAACAGACAGAGAAAAAAAGGGAGTTACTTGTTTCGCACAAACCCTTTTCAACTCCCTTTCCCATGGGGCCCCCTTTTTAAAAGACCCCCCCTTTTTCCCCTTGCTGCTTGCTCACCCCCCCCTTCGCCTTTGGTCTATTTTTTTCCCCTAAATCCTTTTCCCGTAAATTCACCGACTGGCCTCTTTTTTCATGGGGGGTTGTACGGGAAAAGGGGCACGCCCCGGGCCCCCGGGGGCTGTGGCCAAAGGTCTGTGGGTTTTTTTGGGGGGCCTTGGGCTGTTTTCATGGCCTTTCCCGGGCGGTTCTTTTCGGCTTCCGGGGAAAAAAAACGCGGGAAAAAGTTGATAAAAAAATTTGCCTTGCTTTTGCCCAGCCCAAAAAATTTTTTTTCCCGACCCCCCTTCCCCCCCCCAAACCCCCCCCCCATACCCACCCCCCCCCTTTTTAAGTACTGTTTTTTGGAGAATAAACATCTTTACGTTAAAAATTTGATTATTTTTTTAAAAAATCTTGCTCAATTCAAAAAGGTCTTCGGAAAAATTAGCATTCCTTCAAAATAATCCGCTCCATAAATCCCTCATCCCCTCTCCCACTCTGTCTTACCACCTCTTCTCCTCCCCTACCTCCCATTCTCGCCCTCAATCCTACTCCGACCTTTCTCTCTGTTGTTTAGTTTGTTTGCTTGTATGTTTGTTCGTTGTTTGTTTGTTTCCTTTTTTTGGGACTACCCCATGTCATTATTGCTTTTTATAAATTAGTCTGTTATCATTGTGGAATTAGATTACAGTGTTGCTATGTTGAGTTGGCAGTATGTTTGTTATGTGTTGAAATAATGTATGCATGACAAGGACAGACTGTAAGACTAGGTTTGGCCTAAACTCTTATCCTTGCGCATTAAAGATCGTCAGTAAAATCAAGCAATCCATCAATCAGTCAATCAATAACCCAATCAATAATCAATCAATCAGTCAATCATCAATCACTCAATCAATTAATCAATCAATCAATCCTTTTTTTCCGTTCCTTTCTTCTCCACGCTCCTTTTCTCTTCACTGTTCCCTTCCCCTCTGTCCGACACACTACTTACCCAGACCCCACCCCCCCCCCACCCCCTCCCCCCCCTGCTGTTTTTTGTATTTTGACATGTTGTTCATAGCACGCATGAGATCGTGTGTGTGTGTGTTGTGTTTTGTGGTGTGTGTGTGTGTGTGTGTGTGTGTGTGTGTGTGTGTGTATGAAAGAGAGGAGAGAGAGAGAAGAGAGAGAGGGAGAGAGAGAGAGAAACAGGAGCAAAGAAGAGAAAGAGAGGGGGACAGAGAGCCGGTACGTAAAGCGTGCGTACAGCGTCCGTGCGTGCGTGTGTGTATCTTGTATCAGCACACATGCGTTGTGTGTATCTGGTGTCAGTGTGTGTCAGGGTGTATGTATGTGTGTGTGTGTGTGTGTTGTGTGGTGTGTGTGTGTGTGTGTGCGTGGGGTGCGTCCCGCGTGTGTGTGTATGTGTGTGTGTGGTGTGTGTGTGTGTTGTGTTGTATGTGTGTGTGTGTGTGTGTGTGCGCAAAAGAGAGAGAGAGAGGAGAGAGAGAGTGAAGAGTGAAAGAGAGAGAAGGAGGAGGGAGAGAGGGAGGGGGAAAGACCTGGAAAAGGTTGTGATGAGGGGGTTGAGGATGAGAGGGGAGAAGAGACGGAATTCTGTTTGTTTGTAAATTAATGTTTAAAAATTGTGATCTCATGTTGAGTCGGTTATGCCTGGAAAAAAAGGAAAGAAAAAAGAACAAAAAATAAATTGAAGTCAAACAGGGAAAAATCTCTTTCCTGATATCCGAAAATGGACCCCCTTGGACATCTTCGGCGCCAGTTTTTCTTGCTTACTGTTGATTTTAGCGTATCAGCTCTGACTTTCAGTCTGATATCTAGACACTGGAACCACATCTTCGAGAATGAAAAGAACTTTCAGGCGTGTGAATTATTCTTTTGTTTCTCTCCTTTTTCCAAATACTGTGATTTTGTTAGTTTTGAAATTTTAGGTACCAAAGTGGGGTGACGCAGGGGAGATTAGAAACTAGAGTAAACAAAAAAAAAAAAACAACAACAACAAAAAAAAAAACGATGGAAACAAAAGACGAACAGACAGTCATTTACTCTTTGATTGGTTGCTTATTTGTACTTAAAGAAGACCCCAATAGGTCGAAAAAGGTGTATTTTTGTTTTTAAATCTTTTTTGTTCCTTTTATTCAAAATGATTTAATACAAAGGACGAAAGACAGTCACTGCTCTCTTCGATCGGTTGCTGCATTAAAATTGATTTGGGAAAAAGACCCAAAAGGGTCGAAACGCGTTGTTTTTTGTTTTTGTAATTTGTTTTTTTCTTCGTTTGGCGGCCCAGTATCCTGTTTCGTGTCTTTGCTTAAACCTATTATAATTCTTATGGCATCACCGTTGACCGAGATCGCTCTAAATTAATGAAATCGTTGGTCAACGGCTCATGGAACAGGAGAACAAGAAAGAAACTCGATGAATCATGGTGAGACATTGATGCTTAGTAAATGACACTAATATTACTGTTGGCTTTAGAACAACTCAGTCAAATGGTCAGAATGTTTGTCAGCGGAGCTGATGGCCGTGAGTTCGAATCACCGGTGGGGTAGGATTTGTACGGCTTGAAAAGCCCTCTCTGTCCACAAAGCGGTAAATAGGTACTTGATTCTGGCCAGGGAAAGTTTAAGCAGCGGAAGGAGAGGGATGGGCAACGCCTTCCATCATGTCTTACCTCTCCACATGGTGAAACTCTAACTGTCAACTGCCCCTATAGCTATTAAAGCTATGGGAGTTTAATCTTAACCGTTTAAGCGATGTTAATGATGACGATGACGTTTGATTAATATTTAAATCGCCACGCTAATCTTAACCTGTTACGTGATGTTAATGGTGACGATGACTATTGAAATCGTCACGCTACGTTACTTTTAAGTGATGTTATGATGACAAGACGTTGATTACTGTTAGAATCCGTCACACTAACCTTTAACCTTTTAAGCGATGTTAATGATGACGATGACGTTTGATTTTTAATGAAATCGTCACACCGACCTTCACTTTTCTGCGATCTAATGATGACGAGGACGTTTTCGTACTGTTGAAATCGTCATGCTCCTAACCATAACTATCTACATGCTCCTGCCCCCCCCCCCCCCCCCCCCCCCCCCCCCCCCCCCCCCCCCCCCCCTTTTCCTCCTCTACTTCCCTCCCCTGCTTCCCTCCCTACTGCCATCTTCACAGACTGGAACCAGACGGACTACGGCGAGTTCCTCCCTGCTGAGTGAAGACATGGGTCTCAGCCTGCCCCTGGTCTACTTCCACATGACCCCTGTGGCCGTGGCCTTCATCGGCCTGGGGGCCGTGTCAGCAGCCGTCTGTCCTCCACAGACTCTTCCATCCTTCCTCCTCCACCATGTTCGCCTGCAACGTCTTCGCCGTCATCTACCAGGCCATCAGCGGGAGGCAGGTTGGTTGACTGGTTGGGTGGGTCGGCTGGCTGGTAGTCTGGCGAAGGCTGGGAGCTGATGGGTCAGGAAAGTAGCGTGATAGGATGGTGAGATAGATGGTGTGTGGGGGTGGGGGTGGGATGGTGGTGGGATGGGGGGGGGGGGGAGATTGTTTTCTGCTGTCCCTAGTGCTGGGTGTTAGCCTTCTTATTGCTTTTGTCGCCATCTTCCTGCACGTTCTCCTTCTCTTCCGCCTCAATATTCCCCTCCCCCCTTCCTTCTTTCTCTCATCCTCCATTTCATTGTCTTCACCTATCGCTCCTCAGCATAGATTATCATCGTAAACTTCTTCATTGCCGTCATCGTATCTGTCTTTTATCGTCACTATGACCACGATCTCCATTATCACTATTTCATTCCTTTTCGTTTTCTCTTCCTCCTCTCTCTTTTTTTCTTTCCTGGTTTACGCTGTTCCCTTTTCCATGTCCCCTGGTTAGCACTGCACCCAAAGCAGCTCATTCTAGACAGCCTCGTACACAGCCACACCTAGCATCACCGTGTCGCAGCCCTAGAACCAGCGGTCTATAAGGAGCGGTCCTTATGAGATCGTCATGAAACAACGCGCCAGAGGAGACGCTGCATTGCTGCCTAGTCACGTCGGTGGTGTTCAGTGGCGCCTGTTCTGAGCCAGCTTAAGCAGAACACCACCAACGGAGCTACGTGGTGATAACGGTGATTCCTTTGTTTCGGAGTCAGCGTGAAAGGTCCTCCCGTGAGGATGCCCCCTTGTACATCCATCTACAATCTTCATGATCTTGCACACACCGATGATTTTGACAGGAAGCTCTTCAAAGGCATAAACTTGAAGAGAGCATCGAAACTGAGGTCACCACGAGATTTTGAAGAAGAAGCGCCCACAGAATCCCGAAATTCTTGTGAACCATAGAGAAATAAACAAATTAACAAAGGTACAAGTTAATGCGTATTTAGTACAAAGCACGACACAGACAAATGTCTTTTCGACAGACATGTCCTTTTCCAACGTCAAATAACACATCTTTTTTCTAAAAAAAATGAAGAAACAACACACTGTAGTTAGCTGTCTGGAGAATAGAGAAGTGAGGGCAGGCAGTTCAGGAAAAGAAAACAGAAATAGAGGTGGGGGAGGAGAGAGAGAGAGAGAGAGAGAGAGAGATGAGAGGAGGAGAGAGAGAGAGAGAGTGGAGAGAGGAGAGAGAGAGAGAGAGAGTTGAACGGAGTTCATTCTTGGGATCTCTTTGGTTATATACCTCAAGAGCTAAGCTTTACGTCATCTGTTTTAGGTGTGCACTTGTGGTCGTGGTATGCTACTTTGGGCTCTTTTTTTCATTTTCGTTGTCCTGGGTGTTGTTTGTCTTGCCTGAAGAAGACCTAAGAGGTCGAAAACGCGTCGTGTTTTGTCTTGTGATTCGTTTATGTTTGGCGGATGTAGTACTTAAACTATTTAAGATTTAAAAAAAAAGAAATTTAGAAAGACAGGGGGTTAGTTACCACCGAGGACATAGACAAAGTACAGGACAATACAGTGTCTTGTTATATACTTTGTCTATGTCCTTGGCGGTAACTAACCCCCTCTCTTTCTAAATTTTGCCTCATTTTCCGCCCTCAGTCCCTCCGTTTTGAAACTATTTAAGATAAACCAATCCACATTGATCAAAGCCCTTTTTTTCTCTTTCACTAGATCTTTCGACTGGTTCACTGGCACTGTTTTTTTTAAATTATTATTATTCATTATTTTATATTCTCTTCCCTTTCCAGCCTTCCGACACGGTGGTGGTGTGGGCAATGCGGGGGGCCCAGGTGGTGATCGCTGCCCTGGCCTGCGTCATGGCCATCACCGTGTCCTCCATCTACTACCTCTTCCTGCTCTGCTCCGACTTCGTCTACGTCATGCTGTTTCCCCAGCTGTTGTGCGTGCTGTACATCCCCTGGAGCAACTCCTACGGCTCCCTGACCGGCTACGTCTTGGGGCTGCTCTTCAGACTGCTGGGGGGAGAGCGGGCCTCGGCTTGCCTGCCGCCATTGGTGGGTGGGGGAAGGGGCTGGGATGGATACAGGGGGCGGGTAGGGGGTTGGGGGAGTATGGGGGGAAATGGTGGGGTAGGGGTGGAGTTGGCTGTTTGGGGCGGTGTTTGTGTTCTCAACAAAATCTGCCTGTGGGTCATTTTGTGGGGTAGGGAAGGGGTTGGCTGTTTTGGGCGTTGTTTGCTTTCTGAGCAAAATCTCCTAGCATCTTAGTAGACGAAAATGTAGCTTTTTTTTAACAAAGATATTTGTAGCCTTTTCAATGAAAGAAAGCCCTCGTTTTTTTCAAGTGCTAAATTGTTTTAATCTGTCAATCACAGACGCATTAAAAATGACTTGAAATTTTAAAGATAGAATTAAACATTTGTATCCCCCACACACAAATACGTACGCACTTATCTCCAACACTAATCCTATCAACGTAGTCTCTGTGTTCTGCAGATGCGCTGACTTGTAAACTTTTCCGTTCTTGGCGGCGAAGCTTTACAAAAGACATGTACAAAATGGTAACTCTGTTTTCCGTTGTGAAGAAGGTTAGTTTCCTTGTGGCTAGAAAGGCTAAAAGCAGTTTTCAGTTTTTCGGTATGGCCATTGACCATTTAAGGTTGTTGTGGTATTTTTGGGTGGTGGGGAGGAGAGGGGTACATGCGTACATGTGTGTGTAATTGGGTGTGGATGGGGATGGGGTGGTGGGGGAGGGCGGGTGCACGCGCAAGCTGTTTTGTGTGTCAGTTAGGTGTTAATGGTGTAAG
>JAMYXO010005025.1:0-2500 GCA_033310375.1 Conus canariensis | reverse complement strand
AAGTCTTCACAGCAATATTGTATACCAAGCTACGGTAACATCAGAAAATGAAAAAGAAACATACATAGGGATTACTGAAAACACTTTCAAAACCAGATACGCAAACCATAAACAATCATTCAAAAATGAAAAATACAAAAATCAAACAGAACGAGTAAATAAAACTGGAAACTCAAAGATAAAAAAATAGACTACAGCATATCATGGAAAATCATAAAAAGAAGCAACACCATACAACAATATTTCAAAAAATGCAATCTATGCTCCACAGAAAAATGGTTAAATATTATGCAAAACCATACTTAGCAACTCTGAACACAAAAGTAGAAATAGTGAATAATTGCAGGCACAAGTGGAAATCTTTGCTGGCACATTCCCCCTGAACAGGCCCTAAACAAAAACCACAGGCTTCACGTGCAGCAAACGAGATCGGCACGAACACACTGAGATGAAATCAGGTCTCGCACGCCATAAAAGATCGTTGGCGTGCCACAAAAAAGAACATCCTGAGGAGAGATATATATCTTATATCTTGAAACAAGCTTGTGATTTAGTTTTAGCACTCCATTTTTAAAAAAATATTTTTTAACAAATGTTGCTCCCCAAGGGGTTGAGCCCTTTCAGATTTTTTAAGGACGTTTTAATACTGTCTATGATATATTATATATATATATATATATATATATATATATATATATATATATATATATTTGTTAAAATAAGGTTTTTTAAAAGGCAATCTACAAATTTGTTTCTAGCTTGCGCTATCGTCAGGATGATTTTGGTTTGCCCACCGCCGGTGTTATATAGCGTGTGGGCTCCCGTTTGCGGTTGTTTGCACGTGGGGTTGGCTGCACGTGTTTTTTGAAGTTTTCAGGTTTTTGTTTGGGTGTGTTCACTAACAACGATTTCCATTTATGTCTGCAGTTGTTTACTATTTCTGTTTTGGTGTTTAGAGTTGCTAAGTGTGGTTTGCATAGTATTAACTTCAGTTTATTATGTGCTTCTCAAAATGAGCCTTCAGCAAGCTTATAGTCTCCAAGGGGGAGTACTATATATACATAGTACTTCAGTTTTACGTCTTTGATAATTTTGATTTTGTTTATATTGATATTGTTCTAAACAACCATTCGTTATCATTGTGTTCTTTCCTCATCTTTCTCCTTTGCATACTGTTTTTTTTTTTTTGTGCAGCTAGTTATCTAGAAATATGCATTAGTTTCTATTGGTGTTGTTTGAAGACAAGCCTGATAGATCACCTGATATGATTTACCATTTTACAATGGAATGCCAGATCAATAATTACAAATGAATCATATCTTATTCAGCATCTTGCAAAATTTAAGTAACACATTTTAATATTGCAGTCTCTAAATGTGTGCAAAACAAAATTACCCAGACTGCCTAACTTTTATTATCCACCAGTACATAATCAAGTTTCTAATGTAAAAGAAAGAATAAGCAGTTGCTATTTACATCCAGCAAGGTTTTGATTATTCTTTATGCCATCACCAGTTCCATCAGATCAACCAGACTTGTATTCTTGCGCGGCAAGTGTTAGAATTAATAATAAGAATGTTCTAAATGTTGTCTCCGTTTATTTGCCAAAAGGACCGAATGATTGAAACACTGAGTGGCTACATTCGTTCACAAATTCTCATGAAAAATGGCTGGTTGGTGGAGACTTTAATGCCCACTCTCCATTCTGGGATAAAGACTGCTCAACTATAACCAGCAATCGCTTCGTTGAAAATGTGGTGGAATGATCTTTGTGCTTGCTCAATGATGGCAGCATCACTCGAATGCCAGATATCTCTACCCACAGAGCAAGTGCCATTGACTTGTCCTTGATTTCTCCACAAATTAGCTTTGACTGTATCTGGCAAACAATTAGGACACTCTTGGAAGTGATCACTTTCCACTAAAGATTGAATTAAATAAAAATTCTGAAATAACAAATTTTCCAGAAGATAAAATACCCAAATACAATTATAAATTCGCAGACTGGAAGAAATTTTCATCTCTTCTTTCTCCCCGGGATGTGGATGATTTTTGACAATGAAGAGATATAAATGTTTTATATAGTAAATTCAGTGAAATATTCTCTCTGCCGCAAATGAGAGTATTCCCCATATGTAGAATTAACAGAAAAAAAAATTATGCTGGAAATTTTGTGGTGGACAAAAGATTGCGAAGAAGCCAAAATAAAAAAAAAAATATAAAGCAAACCTTAAAATAAAATTGAGGAATAAAAAAAGAAAAACATCAAAAGGTGGAATGACTCAAGTGGGGCTTCCTATAGGATAGAAAAGGCACACGAAGAAATGAAGGGGCCAAGCATATTCTAACAGAGTTGAGCCAAAGGGAAATTTAATTGGCATCCTTCTGTACAAAAGGTTTCTCACCTAAAGATTTTTCAAAGTGGGCAAAATTTCGGAAATGAAACATGGGGTTAAAACTTCCCGGCCCATTTAAAAGGTAATAACAAAAATTTTCCCAA
>JAMYXO010000502.1:27500-44460 GCA_033310375.1 Conus canariensis | reverse complement strand
TGCTTCTTATATCTATCATTACTACTATTTACTAATTTTATATAATGATTATTTATGGCGCTTACTCTTACATCATAAACCCTAAGCGCTTTAAAATACATATAAGGTTAAAGAAAAAATAAATGAAACCCATAGAAGTGAATTGATTGCTTAAGTTACCATGCATCTAAAAACAAGGGTGCATATTCACACACACACACGATCCTCTCTCTCTCTCTCTCTCTCTCTCTTCTCTCTCTCCTCTCTCTCTCTCTCTCTTCTCTCTCTCTCTCTCTCTCTCTGTTCCACGGATAAAATGTGGACCGTTTGAGACTGAACTCCGGATCAGACTTAGGATTCGGGATTCGTCACAGTGATCGCTATTGTAAGACAAAGCGTAGTAACAGAGCGCCGTCAACCATGCAGACTCAAACAGCTGTTCCAACAGTATTGACTGTACCTCGGTCTGTGGCAGAATTAGAAGAATACCTTTAGATCTGACGTTATATGGGTGGAGGCCTGCCGTCTCTTGGTATTTGGCAAAGCTTTCTCATGTTCAGAGTTTGTTTTTTCATTTGCAGGGCGCTGAAGGCGCCCATGGCCTGTGTGTCGGCTCGGCTATAAAAAACGTGACATGCAGCGGAGTTTCACCAAACACGACGAAAATATGGTGGGGAGAGTGATGTGTGAGAAGGATGAGGAGGAGAGGGAGGAGGAGGAGGAACAGGGGGAGAGAGGAGGGAAAGGGGGATGGGGTGACAGGGGAGAAGCGGTTTATGATTCGACATTGTCTTACTTAATAGCTGTCTGACGCCTTTTGGGAGGGACTATTGTTGTTGATTTAGTTGTTGTTGTTGTTGTTTTTGTTGTTGTTGTTGTTGTTGCTTGTAATGTTGTTGTTGATGTGTTAATTGTTGTTGATGATGATGATGATCATGATGATAATGATGATGTGGATGGGATGTTGTTGCTGTTGTTGTTTGTTTATTTGATTGTTTATTTTTTCTGATTATGGTTTGTTTTGTTTGTTGGTTTTGTGTTTATCTTTCAGAGTAATTTTTCCCTGACCCGAGGCGCCTTTTTTTCTTTCTTTTCTTTCTTTCTTTGTTCAGCTGCCTCTTTCGCTCGACCATCATTCCCCAGTACAACCACACACACACTCACACACACACACACACAAACACACACACATACTACACACACACACACACTCTCACACAACACCAGTCTCAGTTTTGGTAATGACCATCGGTACAATCACTGGATGAAAATCGCTCTTTAACAACCGCAATGTGGTCAGTTTGGTCCACACTCTCATGCTGAATTTCACTTGGTCAGTGGGTATTGACAGAGGCCATCGCATTTGGCAGTGGGTTAATAGGCTTTAAGCTGCACGGGAAACGGCTGATTTTCTGCCCTGCCTGTCACGAATACACGTCATCAGACAAAAGTCATTCATGATGTTTAAAGATGAGCCGACCGCAAAGGGCTGAATCAGTGCCGCGAGCAATTGAAAAAAAACAAAACAAACAGAAACAGAACTGTGTTCAAGTCGAAATGACAGCACTAATTTTTTTCTTTTTAAAAAGTAGAAGTACTACTCAGTGTTGTAGTAGTGGTAGGACTAGTAGTAGCAGTAGCCGGCTACAGTATTTGCTAGTATGATCCTGAAATATAAAAAAAAAACTAATTAAAATCAATGGTAAAGAGGCTGTTAACTCTCTTTTCTCAATGAGCCAAGGCAAAAGCCCATTCATTCACCTCAGGGGTTGTTCCTTACGACAGAGAGACAAAGCGATGTTTGGGCTTCTATCTGTGAAAACAGCAACAAAAACAAACAAAACAAACAAATGCATCAATGTCTTTACGTTGATATGGCCTGAATCTAGAAATATCGAAAAAAATGGTTTGATTCCGTCAGGGTCACCGGCACCCCCTATTTCATGGGGGGCAGGCTGCTGATTAGACTTGGTGGCGCCCTCCGGAGGGAGAGCTCCACTCACGCCAGTCCACGACTAAGCAATTTTTGTCGTCAGTAGGGGGGCTTTGACGTAGGTGGTGTCATGCGTATGTTGAAACAGGCACACTGAAACACCACCGAAGTGACTGTCGCAGTGCAGGTTGTCTCCTCCGGTGGGTTGCTCTTGACGACGTGGAACATTGCCTGCTCCAGTAGAACGGCCAGTGTCGGGGCTGCGGCGGGGACTGACCGGGCTACCAGTGGCTGTGGACAGGGGCTCGAAATGAGCGGAGTGGGGCAACGCCACTGAGTGAGGTGGCACAGAAGATGGGACAGCAAAAAACAAAAGAAAAAAAAAAATAATAAACAATGTATGATGTCTTCCTAACAAACATTTACGCATGATTCATCTGTGATGTGTCAGCCGAATGTGCGTCTGTATGGAATGTGCGTCATCATTTATGTGGGTGTAGGTTTTATAAAGTCAGCTGTACTAATTTTCTAATTATGTTCTTTGCCTGTCATTTTACTACTGTGTTGGTAATAGTAGAGGGCGAAACTAGCTCGCGGGTTAAAAAAATCTTAGTGTCCATTACAACATGAATTAGCAAGATTTCACATATGTATAATTGCGCGACGTACCGGCGGCGCGCGCGCGCGCGCGCGCGGCGTGTGTGTGTGTGGGTGTGTGTGTGTCTGTGTGTGTGAGTGTGTGCGTGCGTGCGTGCGTGCGGGCGTGAGTGCGTGTGACTGTGTGTGTCTATGTGTGTCTGTGTGTATGTGTGTGTATGTGTGTGTGTGTATGTGTGTGTGCATGTGTGTGTGTTTGTATGGTAGTGTTTGTGTGTGTCGTGAGCGCGCGCACGCGCGTATGTGTATGCATCCTGTATGTGTATTTGTGCAGTGTGCGTTTGAAGCGCGCGCGTTGCGTCTTTGCGTGTGTGTGTGTGTGTGTGTGTGTGTGTGTGTTGTGCGTGTGTTTGTGTGTGTGTGTGTGTGTGTGTGTGGTGTGTCGTGTGTGTTATTTATGTTGTTGGTAGGAGGACAGGAAGTGGGAGGAGGGGGCGTTGTACCACTCTGTATTAACTTTTGCCATGATATAATCATAATATTTTGTATTTTCGATGCACTTAAGAATGATCACCCACGTTATTATGGACATGTGGTGTTGTTCTATTTGACGCCAGTGTGCGCAGACAACCAGCCGTGTCTCCCTGATGAGTTCCGATCCAGCGGACGAAGGCTCGGAGCAGGCAATACAATTATATCTGCCTTCAAAAGGGGATTGCGATGGTTCCCTTGTGCAGCTAGTGAAGTGTTTTCATATCTGTAATATATTTTCTTAATTTCATGTTCCTAGTTTCTCATCTTCAAACTCCCCCTCCCCCCCCCCCTCCCCCCCCCCCCTTCCTTAAGTCCAACTTTCAGCTAAGCTACTATGAAGGACAGTTGAGTTGTTGGCCTGCGCTTGTTTTTTTCCCCCACTATTAGATGTTCGTCTATGTATTTGACTTTATTCAGGTTTAAAAGGCTGTGCCAGTTTGAATAAATGTTTCTCTGTGTTAGGTTTTCTTTATGGAGCAAACGTTTCCCGACTCGTGTATTGTTTACGGTTCCCTGCCTCATTTCATTTCAATTTCGATTGAATCACACCATTTCACTTAGCCTCACTCATTTTTGTTCTTTAACTAATTGTTTTCAGTTTAAAAGTCTGTTACAAAGCGCTGTTTGACCAGGAAAGTGGGAAGGTTGAACTAACTGCGTTCGGCCGCGTATGCACTCTCGCACACACACACACCACACACACACACACACACTACCACTCACACACACAACACACACACACATACACACACACACACGCACGCACGACACGCACGCACGCCCACACACACACACTACACACACACACACACACACACACACACACAACATACACAACACACACACCACAACAACCCACACACAACACAACACACACACACACACTCACACACACAAACACACATTGTTTGTATCATTTATACATCACAAGATACTGATCGATTTTGCAAAACTGATTCATGTGAGCCAGTCGAACTACACACCGCACTTAATTAAATCATCGAGTGCTTGGCCAATAACTGCGATTTCATCTCTTCTCTCTCTCTCTCCTCTCTCTCTCTCTCTTCCTCTCTCTCTATCTCTCTCTCTCTCTCTCTATCTCATACAACGCTATTTTTGACCACGTACTTTCTCTCTCTCTTGTCTCACCTCACTCACACACAACACACACACACACCACAAACACACACACACACACACACACACACACACACACACAACCACTGCATCCTCAACATCAATGTCAGCGAGAGGATGTCGACAGAGATGAAGAAGAAGAGAAGAAGAAGAGAAGAAGATGAAGAAGACGAGAAGAAGGAGACACACTAACGGGACATTGGCACCCATCAATGCCTTCTCCACTCACTTACCCAGTATTCAACTTTACCACCTTCACGTGAGCCATTGCAAGTTCTTGCCCGGTCAGGAAAAGGATTTCAGGGAGGAAAAATAGCAGTCTAAAACGCACTGATATCAAGTTCGTCAGCCTCGTACACGATGTACAAAACCCCGATGTTACTGGCGCCCACCTTACTTATATTAGTAGGCAACCACAGGTAACACACCAGAAAATCATTAACAGGAGACGAGTGTAAGGTTTTCTTTTTATATATAGATAGGCACGATCTATTATTTATCTCTCTCTCTCTCTATCTCTCTATCTCTCTATCTCTCTTCTATTATCTATCTATCTTTCTGTGTGTGAGAGAGAGCTGAGTTTTGGTACTGTGTGTGTGTGTGTGGGGGGGGGGGGTGTCGCTGGAAGCATTCCAGAATTTTCAAAGATATTGAAGGATACTACCCTTTGAAATTTTATAGTCTGAGTTTAGCTCTCCTCCTCCCCCACACCCACCCCCTTTCAATGATTAGATAGATAGATAGGATAGGATAGATAGATAGATAGATAGATAGATAGATAGATAGATAGATAGATAGATAGATTACTTTTCCAAGTTCATGCTGTAATGACAGCAGGAAATCCTTAGTCTGCCTTTTTTTTGCTTCACTAAAAACACACACACACAACACACTCACACACACACACACACGCGCGCACGCACCTGCAGCGCGCGCGCGCGACGCACGCACGCACGCACGCACATTCTCTCTCTCTCTCTATCTCTCTCTCTCTCGCTCTCCTCTCCGACCTCTGTATTTGTGCTTTTGTTTGTTTGTTTTCTTTCCTTCTGTTTGATCTACCATCATGTCTTATTACGTTTATGAAGAGTCTGCTTGTCCTTGTTGAATTAGATTACCGTGTTGTTTATGTTGAATTGTCAGTATGAATGTTATGTGTTGAAATAATGTATGCATGGACGTTAACAGATAGTTAAGACTAGGCTTTGGCCTTAAATCGTCATCCTTGCGTATTGAAGATCAATTCAATCAATAAATCTCCTCTATCTCTCTCTCTCTCTCCTCTCACTCTCTCTCTCTCTCTCTCTGTGTGTGGCATTTCTTTATTTCTTTTCTTCTTTCTTTCTTCTTCTTCTTCTTCTTCTCTCTCTCTCCCTCTCTGTGCTCAGCACATGGTAGTGGTTCCAAGGGAAAGGGTACACAGGCGAAAACCAGGACTGCAGGTAGAGGTTGGTTATGTTTGAAGAAACTGGGAGTGTGCGAATGACGGAATCTCTTAAGAATGGAGTGATATGTTAGGTAAGGCGAGGTGGGGTAGCTCTATAAGACCTGATGTTTAGTGTATTGTATGTCAGTGTAATGCGTTCGAAACGATTATACTACTATATTTAGCTTTGGGTATATATGATTAATTGTGTGTGTGTGGCACAAGCGGAAGTGCTTGCTGACTGAAAATAGAGGACGTAGGTATGCATGATACGATGGGCTGCTCATGATTAGACCTAATTTCTTTTCTGGCTAAACTCTTATAGACAACATGTAGCGCGTAAGAATTGTTGACTACATGGATAGTTGGATCAAAATGCCCTGAAGACTCTAAATCTGTGCTTTTATTCTGTGTCGGCTCCTCGACTATTGTTATCTCCCTCCTTGCCGGTTGTCCCTTTATCGCTCATCTCTAAACTTCCAAAAAGTTCAAAACAATGCCACCCCGTCTGATCTCCCGCTCCTCTAGATTGAATCACATATCACCAATTCTGTCATCCTTACACTGGCTCCCAATTCAATCTCGGCCATTGACTTTAAGTTCTCTGGTTTTCAAATCATCTAAAATAATCTGGAGAGTCTTCCCACCTACCTCTCCTGAACTCTCCATCTCTACGTTCCGTCTCGCAACTTATGCTCATCCACGTTCTCGTCTGCTTCGGCTTCCCTCCAGCTCGCCTGAAAACCTTCAGGCCAACGATCTTCTTTACCAGGCACCTCTCTGTGGACTAGTCTCCCTTCTTCCCTGCGTTAACACGGACTCTTTAGAGACTTTTAAAACCTCCCTAAAGACACATTCTTTTACTCGGACTTATTTACGTTATCCACTGATCACTGTGCGCGTGTTTGTGGTGTTGACGCGCTCGCGTGTCTGTCTGCGTGTGTGGCTTTTGTGATGTGTGTGTGTGTGTGTGTGTGTGTGTGTTGCGCTTCGTGTGTGTGTGTGTGTGTGTGTGTGTGTGTGTGGTGTGTGTGTGTGTGTGTGTGTTGAATTAGAATTAGTATTTTTATCATGTTATTTTCTGTGTAATATGCACTTTGGGCTCCTTGCGAGTAAAGCGCTCTATAAATATCCTTTTACATTACATTGTATTACATTTCATTACATTGATAAACCTGAAAAACCAGAATCAGACGCTTAGACCTGTTTATCTGTGTATGTGTGTGTGTGTGTGTGTGTGTGTGTGTGTGTGTGTGTGGGTGTGTGTGTGTGTGTGTGTGTGTGTGTGTGTGTGTGTGTTTTAGTTGAGTTCTTCAATTTTAACGGTCTGTTCACTTTAATTTGATATTAGACCAAAATTAATGCAGAATTGAGTGGATGAGAGAATGAAATAGTGTATGCAAAAATGCTAGTATAGGCCTACGTGCGAGTGTGCTGTGTGTGTGTGTGTGTGTGTGTGTGTGGGTGTGTGATGTGTGTGTGTGTTGTAGTGTGGTCGTGTGTGTGTGTGTGTAGTCATGTGTGTGTGTGTGTGTGTGTGACTGTCTTTTGTGTGTGTGTGTTTGTGTCATGTGTAGTGAGTGCGTGCGTGTGTGTGTGTGTGTGTGGGATGTGTGTGTGTGTTGTGTGTGTGTGTGTGTGTATGTCTTTATGTGTGTGTGCTTAATCCTGTGTGTGTGTGTGCGTGTGTGTTTGTGAGTGCATGATTATTTGATTGTCGTTTTGTGTGTATGTGTTTGTGTGCGTGTGTGTGTGTGTGTGTGTGTGTGTGTGTGTGTGTGTGCATATTGTGTGTGTGTGTGTGTGTGTGTGTAATGTGTGTTGTGTGTGTGTGTGTTGCGCGTGCGCGCGCGCTTGCGAGCACGCGTGTGAGTTGTGTATGTTGGGTTGCTGTGAACTCTGTAAGATTCTTTGATGCTTATTTCATGTGGCGTGTGATAAGAGGAGTTTACACGGAATGAACCTGAATGAGAGACTACGACTAAATTAAGCTTTCGTGTTTGTCATCTCTCCTCTTTATTCATATGTATGACTATGTATGTCAGGCTCCGTGATTTGTCGAATTCTGTCAACTAGCTTGTGATTGGTAACTGACAAGCCGTCATTGACTATTAATATTCTACAAAAGTTCAATTATCTTATTTCTTCTTGGCCAGACTCTTATTGTGACGCGACTCTACGATACATCATGATAAACGAGGCTCGTTTTTTGGTTGTTTTTTTTTTTTTTTTTTTTGTTTTGTATTGTTTTGTCTCACAGTGGTCGTTAAGACTGCTGAGTTTGGAGTCGAGGTTTGCGTCCGTCTGGCGTCCTACTTCAAGATAATAAATTCCCCTGCCAAGTTTAAAAAAGTCTTGTCAGTGTGTGCGGTCCCTTTCAGTGTAGACTTAGAACAGTCCTCACTCAGTAAGCATCACAGTAACCACCAAGTGAATGTGCGGCAGTGCAGTATTCCTCAGGAATGGATGCCTATGGCCAGCCTTGTTGGAATGGGTTGCATGGAATTAATTGCACGGCGATTGAGACCGCAAGTTAGAATAAAAAATATAGCAGAAGTAGTAGTAGTAGTAGTAGTGTGTAGTAGTAGTAGTAGTAGTAGTAGTAGAATTAGTGGTAGTAGATTAGAAGTAATAATAGTTAGTAGTATTTTGATACCTAGTAGTAGTTGTAGAAATTTGTAGTCGTAATAGTAGTAGTAGTTTTGATATTAGTAGTAGTAGTAAGTTGACAGTGTAGTAAAGGTTGACACGTAGTAGTGTTGTAGTAGTAGTAGTTGTCGGTAGTTAGTAATAGTAGTTGTAGTGTTAAGTAGGTAGATAGTAGCAGAAGTAGTATCGTCGGACGTAGTAGTCGCCAGTAGTAATATAGTGGTTGTTGTTGATGCAGATGTGTTGTTGTTGTTGTTTATAAGGAAAGATAGATAGGATAGATAGTTAGAAAGATAGTTAGATAGATAGATAGATAGATAGATTGACGAATGGAGAAAAGAATGAAAGAAAAAGAAAAAAAAAAATAAAAAAGAAAGAAAGAGAAAATAGAATGAAAGAAAAAAAAAAAAAAAAAGACAAGAAAGAAAGAAAGAAAGAAAAAAAAAAAAAGGACAAGAAAGAAAAAAGAAAAGACAAGAACAGATAAGAAAGGAAAGAAAAAAAAAAAAAAAAGAAGAAAGAAAGAAAAAAAAAAGGAAAGAAAGAAAGAAAGAAAGAAAACATTTTTGAACCCTCGCTCCCACCCTCGTTTCCCTACACCACTCTAAAGGTATTGTAAGTGTTCTCGTCTGCCATTTGACCTGTTGCTAGGTGAGGCATCACACCCTATTTGTAATGACTAAATGACATCGGATTGAGTCAAAGTCAGGCTGCATGTGATCACAGATTGAGACAGATTACATACGGACAGACCGACACAAGTTTCTTATAGTCCGGTTCAGCAGGGTTGGTTGGTTGGTTGGTTTTAAGGAAAATCCTTGCTGACAGACAAACATACAAAACAAACAAACAAACAAACGCAGGACTAACATAAAAACTGACTAGCAGAGGTATGGAAATGTAAAGAAGCTGACATAGTCTCTAGCATCTTTGTTGTTGTTGTTGTTGTTATTGTTGTTGTGTTGTATCTCTGTTTTCTTCTTCATAATATATATATATATATATATATATATATATAATATATATATATATTGAACGAAGAAAACAGATCAGCGATCTAAGATGGTGTGATTATAGAAAAAAGTTTTTTTTCAGAGGACAATGATTACAGACTCCGACGGAATCTTTGGTTCAACCAAATTAGTACTGTTTACCCAGAGGGCCTCACAATGGTCACCTAGACTCCTCCCCTTACTTCTCCCTTCTACCCTTATCCCCCTTCCAACGACACTCCCCCCCCCCCGACCCCGCTTCGCCAACCCCCCCCCCCTCCCCCTCCCACCTTTCTTCAGTATTCTACCCTTTCCGCCACACCCATCATTCAAGCCTTTTTTCAGACCATTCCCCTCCAGGCTCTTGACGTTCTTCCTCCCTACCTGCTCCCTATGCTGGACTACTCTTGCTGGTATCCCTCCTACTTTTTAACCCCCACCCCAACCCACCACCACCCACCCGAATTTTCCATATGTATTACTTTTCTTCTTTCCCCCACCCCACCCCCTCCCTTTTTTTTTTTTTTTTTTCCACATTGCAGGCTTACGTGCACTCGCGCGCTCACGCGCACATGCCGCAGTAGTGCACGAGATAATGCAGCATACTAAAATATTTTTCCCCTCTCCCCTCCTTCCCCCTCTTATTTCTAATAATGTCGTTTCCCTGCCCCAGTCTTCCCCTAATCTACAAGCTTATACCCTCTCCCCTTCCCCCTCTTCCACTCTGCTCACCTTTTCGGGAGTAGGCATGTGGGTGTGGTCAGCTCTTCTTAAAAATGGTGTCTAGGTGTGATTTACTTTGCAAAATGTTACTTACTTGCTTATGCACATACTTTCATATTGCGGGAGCTGTACATAAGTGAGGTGGTTTGTTTGAAACGTGCATAGACATTGAAATCTGCGACATGTCATTGAAAACGGTTATTTCTCTCTCTCTCTCTCTCTCTCTCTCTCTCTTCTCTCTCTCTCTCTCTCTCTCTCTCTCTCATCTCTCTCTGCAGTATTCGAGTGCATGTGTGTGTCGTGTGCGGGCGTGTTTGTGTGTGTGTGTGGTGTGTTTGGGAAAAAAGAAAGGTGGGGAGGTGTATTTTGGGGTGTGAGTTTGTTTCTGTGTGTGGGTCCCTCCCGTCCCAGTGTTGTGTGAGTGTCGGGGGTGGGGGGAGGTTGGGGGATCGGTATGGTGTCTATACGGGTGCAATGTTCAACAATGATCACTTTTGTTAAACTGTCAAATTTCAATTTGTTCTCTGTGGGGGGCCTGTACCAGGCCTCTGCAATTATGAGTAGCAATCATAGAAAGACAGAGTTAAGAGTGTTTGATTTTTCAG
The DNA here is from genome assembly GCA_033310375.1 of Conus canariensis. NCBI lineage: Eukaryota > Metazoa > Mollusca > Gastropoda > Neogastropoda > Conidae > Conus > Conus canariensis. Next base: position 33,885 of record JAMYXO010000502.1, on the reverse strand, counting down.
TTGTACCGAATAAAGAAGTCCTGAGGTAAGGCCCAGAGCCGAAACGTCGGAAAAAGGAAAACTTGCTTGTTTGCTTCTTCATTGTGTGGTTTTGTTTATAATATATATATATATATATATATATATATATATATATATTTACACTATCTATTGCTTTCTTCATCTTTTGGTTTATTTGTTAATCTATATTGTATCTATTTCTGAAAGTATATTTTAATTAGTTTGTTGATTAGTTAGTTGGTTAGCTGTTTGGTTAATTAGTTTCTTACTCTGTTACTTAGTATACTCAGCTACACTGTTACTATAGTTAGTTACTCAATTCATCTATCTATCAACTTAGTTACCTTTCACCCCCCTCTCTCTCTCCCATCTATCCATCTATCTATCTATCTATCTATCTATCAGGGTAAAATGTCTTGGCTGAGTACCAAAGTTTTGTTTCGAGATTGGTAGTAATTACTTCGTACATAATTATGCAGGCTTTTTTCAGAAACTGAAAACCATATAAAAAACAAATCCAAAAATGTGTCAGATACATTCATAGGTGAAACTGCAGCGGCAAAGTGACCCTCAGCCAGCAAACACTTGTCACTTTGGCTTGAGCCAGTTGGGTTTATGTTAGGTTATCAAAGTCGACAGTGTGTGCATAATCATTGTGATGTCGTCGGCGCTTTCGCGTATCGCTGACAAAGTTGGCGTTGTGGTGGGGGGGACTGGACTTGGGTATTGCTTGATGGTTATAGTCTAGAGCTGACATTTTTCCAAGCGTGTTAAGTAATTGTCAGTCTGTTATGATGGTCTGTCTGTTGGCTCAGATCGGATGTTAGCAAAATCCCTTGAGTCATAATACTTTATAGTGGGCACAAGGGTGGTGTGTGTGAGTGAGTGATTGTGTGTGTGGTATGAATATTTGTATGTGTGTGTGTGTGGGGGGGCGGGGGGGCATGTATTGGCGAGCACGTGTTCGTGTGAGTTATGTATTTGGGGCTTTGTGCGAATTCTTATGCTGGCTTTTCTATTGGTATCTTTTTTTAATATAGCCGTTCACTTGTTTTTTCACATCATATTATATACAACATTATGATGCTGATTTCAATTGTGGCGTGTGATTTCGACCAAAGTGTCGCTGTCTCCCAACGATTGGTCCACAACAATAGCTGCCTTTTTATCATCAACACATACCGTACATATACTTGTCACTCACCAGCCTCGATGAGCCGCCATGTTATGTTTCGGATAGAATCTACGAGAATGAGAATCCCGAGCATTTCAGGCACCTATCAAAAACCATATTATTTACGTGGGCTATGGGGGCAAAAAGTAATGGCGTCAATTAGAAAACAAAAGTCATTTTCAAACCTCTAGCCCTTAGAGGACGATAATCATCTTGTTTGTGCTGATGATAAAAAGACTTTACACGGAATGAACGCAAATGAGAGACTATAGTAATATTTGGTGTCGTTTTTCATCCTCTTCTTTATTCATGTGTATGACTAATGTATGTGGGCTCCGTGGGTTGTCTAATTCTGTCCACTGGTTGTGACTGGTTACTGACAGTGCTTCATTGACCTATTATAATCTACCAAAAGTTCAGTTATCTACTATTCCGTGGCGAGAATATTAATGTGATGCGAATACACACAATGACATCAAGTTAAGAGGCCCGGTTTTTTTTCTTTTTCAGTGGTCGTTAAGAGTGCTGTGTGCAGAGTCCGAGGTTTTGTATCAAGCTTTCGAAAAACAAACCAAAAAAATGTATCAGATGCAATCAAAGGTTACTGCAGCGGCAAAGTTGACCTCAGCACGCAAACAATTGTCGCTATTGGCTTGAGGCCAGATGGAGTTTATCTTACTGTTAACCAAAGTAGACAGTGCGTGCACATTTCATTGCGTGGTCGTCGGCCGCTTCGCGTATTGCTGACAAAGTTCGCGTGTTACCGGACTTAGGTATGGCCTGATTAGTAGTCCGGAGAGCTGACATTTTGCCAGTATGTTAATTATTGGCGTCTTTATTATTGTCAGTCTGTTAATTATTGTCAGTCTGTTTCCTCTGGAGGAATTAGCCCCATGTGTCATAATATTTTGTAGTGGGACTCAATGCGGGTGTGTGTTTGAGCTGTGTGTTTGAGTGGTGTGTGTGTGTGTGTTGTTGTTTGTTGTTGTTGTTGTTGTTGTTGTTTTGTTTTACGTCTTTCCATATTACGTGATATTAGACAAAAACAATTCGGGTCGGGAAGAAGGTTAACACAACGAGTCAAAAGAATTTAACGTATCTACAACTATAACACAAAAATTAGAAAGTACACTTAATCAAAGGAAAAAAATGTAACTATTCTGTTTCATTCATCACCAATCTATTATAAGTATGTGCGGATTGGAACTTTTAACAAAAGAAAAGATATGATTTACAGACGTATTTGTGTAGAATGGAAATTTTTCCATTAAGTACAAAAAGAATGTGATCATTGATATTGCTATAACAACATATAAAATGTATTTTTGACCATACTATGTTTAAAATAATCCAATTTCCTATCCAGATCACGGAACTTATCTGTCGTTTTATTGATGTGTGTGTGTGTGTTATGTATGTGTGGTGTGTGTGTGTGTGTGTGTGTGTGTTGTGTGTGTGTGTGTGTGTGTGTTTGTGTGCGTGTGTGTGTGTGTGTTGTGTGTGTGTGTGTGTGTGTGTGTGTGTGAGAGATGAGAGTGATAAGAGAGGAGAGAGAGAGAGAGAGCGAGAGGAGGAGAGAGAGAGAGAGAGAGAGAGAATCTTCGCTCAGCTTTCAGCCGTTAGAAGAATGTGCCACTGTCATTTTGTTTTTTTTCCCAGTACCACAACTTTCCGAGATTAAAAGAGTATCTAGTTTTATGGTGATGTTCTGTGTAAAAATCCTTTTTAAACACGCGAATATTGAACCGTCATCTCTCTTTTTGCATGTCCAGTCGTCAGGGGAGATCATCTAGCTAGTTCATACTCTATCCGTTTCTTTTCGACCAGTTAGTATTACTCTTGTTACGCTCCCATGGTGTTAGGATTTCATCATTCTGCCTCCTTCTCCCCTCCCCTCCACCCCCCACCCCCCTCTCCCCACCCACACCCACGTGCCCGCGAGGATTTATTCCTGCAACCTCCTTCTCCTTCCTACCACCACCACCCCAATCCACACACACACACACACACACACACACACACACCACACACATTCCTATCATGGACCACATCCTCCATACTTAGTATGGAAGTGACAGAGAGGGGGGAATGGAGGTTGGTAGGGGATGGGAGGGAGGGAGGGGAGGGGTGGAGGTTGGGGGTCGGGGGGGTGTGAATGCCAGCGTAGTGGTCTGTCAGAAATGGAATTGGGGTCCTTCACCCCCCACGGGTCTTCCACTTTCTGTGTGTTTGACAGCGTTTGGTGACAAGATCCCCTCATTGACCCACATTGCTGAGCGCCGTGACTAATACAATCTCTCTCTCTCTCTCTCTCTCTCTCTCTTCTCTCTCTCTCTCTTCACTCTCTCTCTCTTAGTTTTATCAGTTAACTCAGACAAGACTAATATAGTGGTCTCGAATGGGTGGCTACATTAAGTTGCATGAAAAGGGTCTTATGGAAATGCAGTAGTTCAAGTAGTTTAATTCATATAAATATCTTGGAATGGACATTTTCAACAAATAAACTTTCCGCTTACGCATGGAAGAATCTCTAAGAAAAGTGGAATAAAAAGGCACTATTGAAAATTCTGAAATCCCTGAGAAAACATGGAATTGTAAGACTGTTGTATATTTTGAAAAATGTTTTATACACGATTAAAACTCTTCTAACATCAGCTGAAATCATGGGGCTTACATGAAAATTCGAAGATGGAGAAAGTGCATACGTATGCTATGAGCGTTTTCCTTCGCGAGTACCTTTTCATTCATCTCCAACACGTTTTATTGGAGAGATGGGGCCAGATACCCTTTGTCTTGTAAGTACATTTGTGAAATGTATTAGTTCTGGTTGAAGAGTTCTTGAGCTACCCAGTTTCCCGTTTGAGCAGGTAATGCTTGATATGATGCTTATAAGAAACGGAAAGAAGGTAAAGAAAAAACTGGGCTATATAGAGTTAAGAAAGTCTTTTCAGAACAGGGGTTTTGGTATAGTGTGGATGATCCAGGAAGTAGGAAATGTGCAACAGTCATTACGGAATTTAAAGGACAGGGGATATTTGTCTTTTAAACAGGATCTGGCACTCAGATATTGGAAAGTAAGAAAAATATACCGCTGGTTTTTTCTCATTTAAAAATGTGTTTCATTCTGGCCAAATGTTTCTCAATGTCATAACAGAAATAATGGCACAGAATAAATTACGCAAGATTTAGTTGAGAACTGTAGTAGAAGAAACTCGTGGAAAAGCGTGGCAGCAGAAAGTCCTCAGATGGAGAAGTCCCCCCCCTTCAAAGCAAGTGTTTCGGCCTTATTCTCCTGACTACTCTAGGGTGGGGTTTGGGCAACACCCGGTTCATGACTCCGGAAGCGGAGATGTCCTTGGCTGCCCCTTTTTTTCCCATCTTGGACGAGCCATGGGCTGGGATTCCGAACCCTTGACCTTCTCGTTGTCCTGGACATTGCTCTTTTCCAACCTTAATGGACTCGCACTCTAAACACTGACGCCACAGGGGCCACCTTGATATTTGTAGGGAATATTTTTAAGCCTTATGAAGTTCCACTTTTGTTCCTCCTTGACAGATCCAGCTGAACACCTCTCTGTTGCTTCTGCCATTGCTTTCTGGGCTCTGTTTTTCCCTCCCTGCAACTGAGAGCTGTTTCATGAGGCTGTATGCAGACGTTCCTTACAAAACCCTTGACTCCAATTTCTGAGTGTGGACTTTGACCTGATAGCCTTCTCTACCTCAGGTGTTTGCCAGATCAGCATACTTTTTCAGTCCTTGTAGATTTGGAGCTGCCTCCATTCTGTTTCTCATATGGCACCGTGAAGCTCGATCATGATTCAGCTGCTTGGTTGACTGAGAGTGGACTAACTATGTCTGGTTCTGAACATCTTGCTGATGATCTCTGGGTGACTCTTCCATTTTGGGAGGTCTGCAGTGCACTCCCAGTATTCTGCCCCGTCAGCGGATCTGCTGCTTGTTCCGAGAGGCACGGTTGTTCTTGGCCATGATTTGCAACCTCCTGCCGTGAAGAATGTTGCGGTGCTCTTGGAGTCCTGATTTTCCCTTTTGTGTGGTGTTGGTACTAGTCCTGACTGCTTGTACTATTTCTTTGAGCATCTTGGTTGTGCTCCATGTGTACCTTCCTTGAGCAGGGACTACTTTTCATGAGCTTAGGACATGCTCCAAATGTGTGTTTTTATGGCAGAGGGGGCATGCAGGATCGTCTGTTTTTCCCCACTTTAGGTTTTAATGCGAATAAAAGAGGTTTAATGTGATAACAACACAGAAATCTCCTTGTCCTGCATGAAGACACTTTATTGACGACGAGAACACTTTCTCTTCCACTGTACTGCTTATAATGAAGTGCGGACAAAATTGTTCCTTTCGCTGTCGTTGCTATCACAGATGTTGAACTTGTAATTAAAATCAGCTTGCGAAATTCATCGCCGGAAGCTTTGAATTTAGAGAGATGAAGGATAGTGAAAATTTTAGATAATGCATATTAGAGATATATGAATGATTGTTATCAATCATCGCATGTGGAGTGATCAGTAAGGATACAATGTCATCATTGTTGGTCGGATGGTCGAGTCCAGTCTTAAGATTTTTTTTTTAACACCTTACTGCTTTTCCTGTGAGTGAGGACATAAGGAAATGTTACGAATTTATTTGTTTTTGTTTAACCTATGATTTGATACACTAAGAACGAATGTGTACTGTTTGTTTGCAGGAATGGAAGAGGGAAATGGTATTGTTCTGTTACCCCCTCCCTCCTTGTCAAAAACCTCTTTGGTTAATGACAATAAAATATCAAAGTGGCAAAAGTTTCAAAGTCTCTGACCCTGTGTGTGTGTGTGTGTGTGTGTGTGTGTGTGTGTGTGTCAGGAGTGTGTGTGGTGCTGTGTGAATGTGTCTGTCTCTGTCTCTCAGTCACTGTCTCTGTCTCTTCACTGGGTCTTTCTCTGTCTATTTGTCTGTCTTGTCTATCTGTCTGTTGTCTGTTCTGTCTGTCTGTCTGTCTGTCTCGTCTCTCTCTTGTATGTGTGTGTGGTGTGGCGCGGCGTGTGTGTGTGTGTGTGTGTGTGTGCGCTCGCGCGATTTCTTCTTCTTCTTCTTCTTCTTTCTTCTTCTTTCTTCTTCTCACTCTCCTCCATCCTCCTCCTCTACTCCTCTTCCTCCGCCCTATTCCTTCTTCTTCTTCTTCTTCTTCTTCTTTTCTCTCTCTCTCTC
>JAMYXO010000502.1:0-22500 GCA_033310375.1 Conus canariensis | reverse complement strand
CTCGTGTTTTAGGGAATCCACCCAAGTTTCAGTTTAGAAAAACACCAGTTTTGTCCATTGATCACGACTCGAAGGAAGCTGCATGAGAGTAAAACATTCATATTGCCTGTTTATTCTTCATTTCTTTTTTATTCGTTTTTTTTATTCAATAATTAATTCATTTCATTCATTCGTTCATTCAATCATGCATTTATGCATTCATTCAATCATTCATTCATTATCTATACATCCATTCATTCATTCATTCATTCATTCATTCATTCATTCATTACTTAGTCGGTCAGTTCGTCAGTCGTTGCATTTAGTCAGTCAGACAGTCAGTCTGTCGTTCATTCATTCAGTCAGTCAGTCAGTCTGTCAGTCAGTCAGTCAGTCGTTTCATTCATTCATTAATTCATTCATTCTTCATTCAGTCAGTCAGTTAGCCAGTCAGTCAGTCAGTCTGTCAGTTCAGCATTAATCAACTATTGATTTACTCAATCATTAGCTACCTTTCACAGTTTTTATCCGGGAGGGATTCACAGAACACCTACAAGGTACGAATGGAACGTTGATTCAGAGCTTCTTCATTCCGTCACTCATCACGGTGTCGTCATCGTTTGCGTCATCGTCAAAACCCGCAAGCACGGCAACTTATCAAATTCATATTGCATTTTCTTGGAATGGTGCAGGAAATGACGTTTAAAAGGAACTGAAAACTCTCTCTCTCTCTCTCTCTCTTCTCTCTCTCTCTCTCTCTCTCTCTCTCTCTCTTCTCTCTCTCTCTCTCTCTCTCATCTGACTTACAGACACAGACAGAGAGACAGACAGACACAAACAGACAGTGACTGACACAGAGAGGCAGACAGGACAGACTGACCAACAGAGGACAGACTGTTCGACCGACAGAGGAGACAGGCAGACAGACAAACAGACAGAGACAGAGAGATAGACAGGATACAGACAGGCAGAAGATAGGCAGACAGATAGGACAGATAGACAGGCAGGCAGACAGGCGGATAGAAGGCAGACCGCACCAGAAACAGACAGGAGGGCGACAGACTGACAGAGACGCATGACTAAGAAAGACAGACAGACATTACAGAGACAGACAGATAGGCAGGCCAGAGGGAGACAGGTAGAAAGACAGAAGAGACAGAACAGAGAGGACAGACAGAGGGAGCAGGTAGATTAGACAGACAGTGACAGAGAACAGACAGAGAGAGACAGGCAGGACGGAGACAGACAGATAGAGAGACGGTCTAGACAGAATGAGACAGTGACAGACAGGCAAACCATACTCGGCAGACAGACATACTGACAGTTAGCGACAGACAGACTGACAGGACAGGACAGACAGACTGACTTCAGCGACCCTTGGCCCCCCGCCATCTCGGTGCCCGTACTCTTTGCAGACGACGCCCGCCAGCATGCCGGTACGGGGAGGCGTAGCCTCAGGCACCACTGTCCACAGACGCCATCCATTGGGAAATAATGATATAATAACTACATTGATAATAACAATAGTCATAATTATAATGATAATGGTATAATAGTATAATAATCATAATCATGATAAAGTTGTTATAATAATATTGATATGTATTATTAACAATATAATGATGAAAAATAATAATAATGATTAATAATAAGGCTACTGCTAATGCTGCTGATTCTGCTACTATTACTACTACCAGAGGAGGTGTACGCTCAGCCCCACCCCACTGCCCACATATCGCATCTTCATATTCATCATAGTGGACACTAACCGCCACACTACTCCGCTACTACTACCACTACTGCCACTACTACCACAACTACTGCTACTACTGCTTTTATACTACCACTACCACTGCTATTCTAATACTACAACCACCACCACTACTACTACTAATACTCTTACGATGATGATGATAATCATGATGATCGTGATGAGACAATAATAAACGAGGATAATGTTGACGACAAGACGTTAACAATACAATATTGATGATGAAAAATTGATGAAGATGTGATGTGATGATGTGTTTGATGATGATGATGATGTGATGATGAGACGACGAAGCTTTAACAATGATGATGAGATGTGATGATGATGATGATGATGTTTGATGAGATGATGTGTGATGACGACGTTAACAATACAATGATGATGGATGATGATGTTGATGATGATGTGATGTGATGTGACGAGACGACGGTTTTAACATTAACAAAAAGATGAGATGAAAATGATGACGTGACGAGACGATTGAAATAATGAATTAAAAATAGTATTGTGTACGCAATATTTGTTGAAAATACTTATTGCACCGTCAACATTCGGGATTTTCGTCTTTCCCGTAACGCTATCTTGCTACAAAAAATATTGGGGGGGGGGGGGGGGGGGAGGGTTAAAAATGTCGCTGAAAATAAAGGGTTCAGCTGTTTTGAAGACAGACAGGGGGGGCGGGTTTGCTATTTGGGGAAAGGCGGGGAGTTCCAGACAAACTGGGACAGAACACTGAAGGAAGTCCCCAAACGACTTCAAATTCTTTTGGGTTTCTTAAAAAAAAATATCCTCATCCCCTCCGTCGCCGTCGTCGTATCATCGAAAGTGTCGTTCTCTGTCGGGAAATCTTGTTTGTCAAGGTCGCGTCGTCGGTCATGGGTTTCAGCGTCCCTTAATTTAACTGTGGGAAAATATCGTCAAAGTCAATGTCGTCAAGTTATCATCGCCGTCAACGTATTGTCACCGGGGGTTTCAGTAGTCGGCGGCGATGCCTTTGGTGTGTGTCAAAATATACTGTCCCACAAAAAAACGCATATTTTTATTTCATTTCATTTCATGCGTCATTTAGCCTTCAAAATATTACAACCACAAAAGAAAAAAGACATCAATCTTACTGTTATGTTTTCATTATGTTGACTATTCACCACTGGACATAGAGTTCCTGCAAATTCGGGCATGTGTCTGTCAAAAGTTTCCCTTTAAAATATTTTCAGCAAAAAAAAAATATGCGTTTCTTTTGTGCACGTAAAATTATCGTCATCATAGGAGCCATCATCATCGTCACCTCTAAAACCAATCTAGTTTATGAGATGTAAACAAAAAGTCGTCATGGAAACAAAGAGAGAGAGAGAGGGGAGAGAGACCGAGAGGGGGAGCGAGAGAAGAAGGAGAGAGAGGAGGAGAGAGAGAGATGTAAAACAGACACGAAAATAGCAGTGACCTTTAATGGAAAAAAACGAGCTGCCGACGATTGGAGCAGATGTCCTATTTTCTTTCATTTGGTTGTAAAAGAAAGAATGCAAGAGCGAAAACAAAACCCAACCTTTAAAGATAAATCAAACAATAAAACAAAAATAAATAATGATAATGATAGTAACAACAACAAACAATAATAAAAATTTATTTAATCATCATCATCGATATTAAATTAATAATAAAAACAACAATGAAAATAATGATAATAATAATAATATGATGATGAGGATGATGAGATGTTTCTTCATCATCTCCTTCATCATCATGCCCTTGAAGGAGGTTAAGCGTTCAGACGGTATTGAAATTTTCCTCCCCTTCCATTGTTTCTTTCCCTTAGATAATGAATTGTTGAAACAGCAGGGTTTCATGAAGACTAACCGATAGAGTAGATGAACATATGAACTAGTCGGCTGTGTTATTGTGGTTCATAGCTTCGATTTGTCATTAACGTAAAAATACATGTATACATAGGTTTCGATGTATTTACCTGTAAACAAAATGATTCGCACGTTGTCTTCAGTAATAGCGGACTTTCGGAGGGAGTGTTGTTGTGTTGTTTGTGTTGTTTGTTTGTTTGTTTTTTTCCTTTTTTTGTTGCTATTTCTTGTATTTATCTATATGTTTGTTTGTTTTTCTTTCTTCTTTGTTTGACTAGTTGGTTGGTTATTTTTAGGAATGTTTCCCTGAACAACGGCGTTTTCTTCTTTTCTTTATTACACACCACACACACACACCACACACACACACACACACACACACACCACACACACACACACATGCGAGACAACTGTAGACAGCGGTCTCAGTTTTCAAATTGCCCACTGTAGTACTATCACTTAACCATGAAATCGCTTTGAACAACCGCCATTACTCAGGACTTCTTGCACTGTGGTCAGTCTGGTCCACGCTTTTCAGCTGAAGTTCAGGTGGTCGGTGTGTGTTGACCAGAGGCCATACCCATTAGGAAGAATGTTTACAGGCTTCAAGCAGCAAGCCAAACCGCTGATTTTCTGCATGCCTGTAACGTGTTCAAGTAAGCAAAGGAAAGTCAGTCTGGATGTTTAAAGACAGCCGACACCAAAACGCTGCATCAAGGCCGCAAGCAATTAAAAACAAAACAAAACCAACCAAAAAAACAACAAGAAAACCGAACGCGATCACGTTGAAATGCTAGGACTAAACCCCCTTTTTTGAGCATAAGTAGTAGTCATGAGTTGTGGAAGTGGTAGCACCAGTACTAGCAGTAGCGGTAGGCGGCAATTATTAGTTAGTATGAATCTAGAAAATAAAGAAACAACGTGAATTGTTAAGGGCAGTTAATTCTCCCTTTTCTCACTGTAACCGAGTCAAACCATTCATTAATCTCATTGGTTGCTTCCCTTCCGACAGAAAGAAGGCCAAATTTGGGCTTCTATCTGTGAAAACAGCCAAAGAAGAAGAAGAGGAAGAGGAGAAAAAAATCGCTGCAGTGTTTCGTGTGATCTGGTCTAAATCAAGAATTAATGAAAAAATGTTTGATTCCATCGGGGTGACTGGCATCAGCAAATTCACAGGGGGCTGTCGTTAGACGTGGTGGCGCCTCCGGAGGGAGAGTTCACTCACGCTGGCTTCTGCGACTAAGCAATTATTGTCATCAGTAGGGGGCTTCAGTACCTGCGTATGTTAGAACAGGCATCACTGAATACCACGAAGTGACTCGGCAGCAGTGCAGTGTCTCCTCTGGTCAGTTGCCTCTTGACGACGTGACATTGCTGCTCCCAGCAGACTGCTGGTGCCGGGGCTGCGGCGGGACTGAACGGGGTTGGGCTGTGAACAGGGGGCTCGGAATGAGCGGCGTGGGTGCAACGCCACTGAGTGAGGTGGCACAGAAGATGGGTATAGCGAAAAAAAAATGAATGTTTTCGAACAACCATTTACGCACGATTCGTCTATGATGTGTCAGCCTGATGCGCATCTGTTTGGGTGTGCAAGAACCTTTATGTGGGTGTAGGTTTTATAAAGTCAGCAGTATTCATTTCTATTTATGTTCTTTGTCTGTGTTTTTACTAACGTGGTGGTAACTGGTAGTGGGGGGAAACAAGTACGGAATAAAAAATATACGTAATCATAACCATGACTTAGCAAAGATTCCACACACACACACACACACACGTATATTTTATATATTAATATATATATATATATATACAATTATAAACAAAGCTTGCTTTATATCTTAGATTGAAGAAATAGGAGGATAGATCAGCATTCATATCTGCAGTGGTAGATAATTCTGCCAAACTAACGGTATGTGCTTGAGTGGGTGTACGGGGAATAATAAATGCTTCTCAAAATGAGCTTTCTGCAAGCTTAAAGTCTCCAATGCGGAGAAAACTCACTAACATATAACGCCTGGTTCAGATACCGGTATTTCGAAACCTGATTGTTTCTCCTCAGTGACCGCAGAAAGTGGTAACTTGACTCCTCTGCCTTTTCGGTTTTAAGAAGAATGCTATCCAGAAAAAGGCTGGTGTGCAATACGTAGTATGTTTGTTGAGTTTTCCCAAAACCAACCAAAGGTGCCACCTAAGAAGCAAAAGAAAATCATGAAAGAGCAAAACAAGCTACATTTTCTTGTGAAAAGTAGAAAATATAAAAGATAACCTCTTAAGACACAGTGCTGAGGGCCAGTTTCTTGGAATGAATCCACAAGGGACCTAGCATATGTTTGCGTGTGTGTGTGCATCTGTATGCTGTGTGTGTGTGTGTGTGTGTGTGTGTGTGTGTGTGTTGTGTGTGTGTGTGCGGCAGCGCGGCGCGCGCAAGTGTGTGTGTGTTTGTACGGAATATAGCAGTGTGCGCAAGCGCGTCGGTGTGTGTTTGTTAGTGTGTTTCTGTGCGTGTCTGTATGTGTCTGTTGTAATTTAATTGTTGTTGTTGTTGTTGTTGTAGAGAGGAAGTGGGAGGAGGGTGCGTTGCACCACTCGTTAATTCTCTTGTCATAATATAATCAAATATTTTATATCCTTCAAGCATTATAGACAAATTCCGGGCGAATGATCCCCCCATTGCACATTGCGTCACATTTTTGTCTTTAACTCATTGTTAGTTAAATTTTTGTACAAAGCCCAGTTTGACGGGAAAGGGGAAATGTGAATTGTGTTCGGATGCGTACACACACACACACACACACACACACACACACACACACACACACACACACACACACACACACACCACACACATCACACACACTATCGTTTGTATCATTATATTCATTAGAACTAATCGATTTTGCCAATCTCACCCACATGTGGGCCAGACAACCTTCAACACGGACATTAATTAAATCATCTAGGCTGACAAAACTGCAATATCGTCTCTCTTCTCTCTCTCTCTCTCTTCTCTCTCTCTCTCTCTCTCTCTCTCTCTCTCTCTCCTCTCTCTCAGGAAATGAAGATTGTAAACAACTGTTATAAGTATCTTGGTATATATTTCTCCACGAGACTTAGTTTTGTTTTTGCTTGTGAAGACCTTGCAAGCCGAGCAAAGAACGCCTTGCTGTGTATATGCAAAATTGTTGTACACGCTTAAGAATAATTCATTTGCAGTATTTTTGAAAATTTTTGATTATCAGGTTCTACCTATTGCCATGTACGGTGCTTGAAAATATGGGATTAGATAAAGCAGTTGCTCGTATTGAAAAGGTTCACTTATTTGCATTAAAAAAATTTTTTAGGGGTACAGCTTTAAACGCGAATGATTTAGTGTACGGAGAGACAGGACGCTACCCTGTTTTCGTAAATAAGTCTGTTCGGTGTATTAGATATTGGCTTAAGTTATTACGTATGGATGGAAATAGACTGCCGGTGAAAGCTTACGAGATGTTGATGTGGCTAGACTCACGCGGTAAATATACATGGGTTTCAAGGATTCGAGAAAGAAACATTATTTCAGAATGGTTTTGGAATGGTATGGCTAAATCAAGGGGTTGAAAATGTCAATGCATTTCTGGATGAATTTCGCCAGAGGCTTTATCGATTGCCGATGGCAAACTGGAGGTGAACATATCCAAGACAGTGACCGGTTTTCTTTATATAGAACTTTCAAATCATCAAGGAGCTATGAAAGGTATCTTTTAATTGACATCGACAGACATATTAGATGTTATTTAACAAAATTTAGTTTTGGAGTAACAGACTGGCAATACATCGGGACCGTTATAATCAGGTATCAACCAATTCTGTAGCATGCCCATTGTGTAATGACGCAATAGAAGATGAAGTACATGTTTTGTTTTGTTGCCCTAGTCTCTGTGAGCTTCGGCAACGATATATTCCAGGAAAATTTTATGCAAATCCATGTCTTATTCAACGTAGCCTTATTGATGGCTAACAGTAACGAAATTATACTGAAGAATGTATGCATTTATATATATATAGGCATTTAAAAGGCGTGCGACTGTAGTTGAAGGATGTGAATGTTGATATTGAAACATTTATCGTTGTACTTCTATGGTCAAAAGATGTTGAATTTGTCATTATTATGTTGATGTATCCTTACTTTTTCTTGTCGTTAAAGTGCCATTGTAAATAGTTCCCCCCTTCAGTAGGGGCTGTGGCCTAACCTGAATAAACCATTTTCCATTTCCATTTCCATTTTCTCTCTCTCTCTCTCTCTCTCTCTCTCTCTCTCTCTCTCTCTCTCTCTCTCTCACACACACACACACACACACACACACACACACACACCATACACAAAGATTACGCTATTTTTGATGCGCCACTCTCTCTCTCTCTCTCACTCACCACTCACTCACTCACACACACACACACACACACACACACACACACACACACACACACACACACACACCACACACAGACACACACACGCACGCACACATACACAGTAACATAAACTCTCTCTCTCTCTCTCTCTCTCTCCCCAACACACACACACACACAACAACACACACCTCATTCACTCACTCACTCACTCACTCACTTCACTCACTCACTCACACGATCACGCATACACACACAACACACACACACACACACACACACACACACACACACACACACAACACACACACACACGTGCACGCAAGAATGCACACATGCACAGTAACACAAACTCTCTCTCTCTCTCTCCTCTCTCTCTCTCTCTCTCTCACACACACACACACACACACACACACACACACACACACACACACACACACGTACGCACGCACGCACACACCACACACACACACACACACACACACACACACACACACACACACACACACACACACACACTCAGGCACACACACCGCACGCACACATATACAGTAACACAAACTCTCTCTCTCTCTCTCTCTCTCTCTCTCTCTCTCTCTCTCTCTCTCACACACACACACACACACACACACATACAAACACAGACACACACACACACACATACACACTCATTCACTCACTCACACAACACACACACACACACACACAACACACACACACTCACTCACACACACACACACACACACACACCACACACACACACACACACACACACACGTGCGCGCAAGCATGCACACATGCACGCACAACCGCGCAGATCGCATGGGCCCACATCCTCAGAGAGAGAGAGAGAGAGAGAGAGACGAGACGAGAGAGAGAGAGAGAGGGGAGAGAGAGAGAGAGAGAGAGAGATGAGAGAGAGAGAGATGCACACACATATACGCACGAGAGCGTAAAGGCATATACATATTCACACACACAGCCGGGCGCGCGCGCGCGCGCGCACAACACACACACACACACACACACACACCACACACACACACACACAAACACACACACAAACACAACACACCACACACACACACACACACACACACACACACAACACACACACACACACACACACACACATACACAACCACAATGTCAGCAAGAGATGCAGACAGACAGAGAGAACTGGAAGACACACTGACGGACAGAGACACACACAAAAGCCCGTCCCAGAAACTTACCAGTATTCTACTTCCACCTTCACGTGAGCCATTGCAAGTTCTTGTCGGTCAGGAAAAGGAATTCAGGGGCAAAAATAGCAGTCCAAACGCCACTGATATCAAGTTCGTTCACCACGTACCACGATGTACAATGACCCCGATGTTATTGGGCGCCCCACACTAACATAGTAGACAACACAGGTAACACACCAGGACATCATGAACAGGAGACGTGTGTAAGGTTTCTTTTATAGACAGATGGATAGATAGGTAATTAGGTGTAGTATAGACATACGGATAGACAGATACACACTTACCTATCTATCATCTATACATACATACATACATACATACATACATACATACATACATAATATTATATATATATATATATAATATATATATGTGTGTGTGCGTGTGTGTGTGTGTGTGTGGTGTGTGTGTGTGTGTGTGTCTGTGTCTGTGTCTGTGTGTCTGTGTCTGTGTGTGTCTGTGTCTGTGTGCATAATTATTTGTATGTGTGTGAATGTGTATGTGCGCGTGTGTGTGCATAATCATTTGTATGTGTGTGCGCGCGGGCGCGTGCTTGTGTGTATGTGTGTGTGCATATTTGTATGTGTGTGTATGTGTGTGTGCATATTTGTATGTATGTGTGTGTGTGTGTGTGTGTGTGTGTGTGTGGTGTGTGTGTGTGTGTGTGTGTGTGTGTGTGTGTGTGTGTTGCTTGCGAGCACGCGTGTGAGCATGTGTATGTTGGGGTGCGTGAATTCTATAAGCTTCTTTTCGATTCGTATCATTAATTAATATGGCCGTTCACTTGTTTTATGCACATCATATATATATATATATATATATAATATATATATATATATATATATATATATGACGTTCTGATGCTTATTTCCAATTGTGGCGTGTGATTTCGACAAAATGTCGCTGTCTCACAGCGATTGGTCCACAACAATAGCTGCATTTTTATCGTCAAACAACACCATACACACTTGTCATTGACGGCCTGGATGAGCCGCCATATTATGTTTTGATAAAATCCACGAGAATGAGAATCCCGAGCATTTCAGGCACCTATCAAAGACCGTATTATTTACGGAGTATGGGGGCAAAAAGTAATGGCGTCACATAGAAAAAAAAAAAAACAACACTTATTTCCAACCTCTAGCCCTTAGAGACGATAATCATCTTGATTGTGTTGATGTTAAAGAGGACTTTATGACAGTGTATGTCGGGCTCCGTGATTTGTCGAATTCTGTCAACTTGCTTGTGATTGGTAACTGACAAGACCGTCATTGACCTATTAATAATCTACAAAAGTTCAGTTGTCTACTTCTTGGAGAGACTTTATTGTGACGCGACACTACGAGACATCAAGATAACCGAGGTCCGGTTTTTTGTCTCAGTGGTCGTTAAGAGTGCTGAGTTCGGAGTCCGAGGTTTGAATCCTTCTGGCGTCCAACATCAAGATAAATTCCCTGCCAAGGTAAAAGTGTTGTCAGTGTGTGCGGTCAGTGTAGACCTAGACAGCCCTCAGTCAGTAAGCATCACAGAACACTACCAAGGTGACTGAGCGGCGGTGCAGTGTCTCCTCGGGATGGATGCCTCGTGGCAGCTTGACTGGAATGGGTGGCGTGGAAATAATGCCACGGACGATGAGACCGCAGGATAATAATGAAAATGAAAGTAGTAGTAGTAGTAGTAGTAGCAGCAGCAGCAGCAGTAGTAGTAGTAGTAGTAGTGTTGGTAGTAGTTATAGTTGTAGTAGTAGTAGTAGTAGTAGTAGTAGTAGTGTTGGTAGTAGTTATAGTTGTAGTAGTAGTAGCAGCAGCAGCAGTTGTTGTTGATGTTGTTGTTGTGCTGATAGTAGTAGTAGTTGTTGTGGTAGTAGTAGTAGTAGTGGTAGTGTTGATAATAGTAGTAGTAGTTGTGGTAATAGTGGTAGTAGTAGCGTTGATAGTAGTAGCATAGTAATGTTGATAGTAGTAGCATTAGTGGTAATAGCAGCAGCAATAGTAGTAGTAATAATGTTGATAGTAGTAGTGGTAGTTGTGGTAGTAATAGAAGCGTCGATAGTAGTCGTAACAGTAGTAGTATAGTAGTAGTATAGCAGTAGTAGTATAGTAGTAGTAGTATAGTAGTAGTAGTGGTAGTAGTAGTAGCAGCAGAAGCAGCAGCAAGCAGTAGTGGTGGTAGTAGTTGTAGTAGTAATTGTTGTTGTTGTTGCTGCTGCTGCTGCTGCTGTTGCTATTGTTGTTGTTGTTGTAATAGTAAATAAATAGATAAATGAATAAATAAATAGATACCTTTTTTCAAAAATCCTCGTTGCCATCTTCTTTTCCCTACACCCACGCTAAAGGCATCGTGTTTTCGTGTGTCATATGACCTATGGTAGGAATGAACATTACATCTGATCATAACTGGCTAACTGACGTCGAAGTGCGTCAAAAGTCTGACTGCACTTGATCACAGGTACAGACAGATTACAACGGACAGGCGGATACAAGTTTCTTTAGAGTCGGTTCAGCAGGGTTTCTTTCTTTCTTTCTTTCTTTTCAGGGAAAATCTTGCTGATTGACAAATAAACAAACAAAAGCAAGAGAAAACATAACCTGACTGGCAAATGTGGGAAAGAAGCTGAAATAATCTCTAACTTCTTTTTTGTTTTTTATATATATATATATATATGGTTTGTTTATTCATTTATTTGCATATCTATTTTCATTTATTTGTTTATTTATTCATTATCTTATTTATTAGCTTTATATATGTGTCTTTCCTCTAGTTAGTTAGTTTGTTGGTTAGTTAGTTGGTTAGGTAATTAGTTCGTCGGTTAGTTAGTTAGTTAGTGAATGAGAGTGAGTAAGTGAGTGAGTGAGTGAGTGAGTTACTTAATTACTTAGTTACTTACTTTGTTAGTTACTGAGTTACTTAGTTATAGATCTATCCATGTATCTATCTATCAATTTATCTATTTATCATCTACCTATTTAACTATCCATCTATCTATTTATCTATCTATCTATCTATCTATCTATCTATCTATCTATCTGTCTGTCTATCTATCTAGTTAGTTGGTTGGTTAGGTAATTAGTTGGTTAGTTAGTGAGTGAGTGAGTTACTTATTTAATTTCTTAGTTACTTTGTTAGTTACTGAATTACTGAGTTACTTAGTTATAGATCTAATTATATTACCTATCTATCATCTATCTATTTATCTATCTGTTGTCTATCTGCCTGTCTGTCTGTCCATTTATCTATCTGTCTGTCTATCTATCTATTTTGTTTATCTATCTGTCTGTTTGTGTATATATATATATATATATATATATATATATATATAATATATATATTATACCCATATATCGGGTTAATATCTCTGCCGAGTCCAGAAAACTTTTCGCGATTGGTAACACTTCGTACGTAGGTCAGGTCTCTTTCTGTTTCCAGGAATTCAAAAACAATATCACAACTACACAACAATGCAACCAGATACATTCAAAGGTGAAATGCAGCGGCAAAGTTGACCTCGGCCAGCAAACAACTTGTCGCTGTTGGCTTGAAGCCAGGTGGACGTTTATCTTACTGTTATCAAAGTCGACAGTGTGTGCATAATCATTGTGATGGTCGGCGGCGCTTCGCGTATCGCTGAAAAGTTCGCGTGTACTGGACTTGGGTACTGCTGATTTAGTAGTCCCGGGGGCTGACAGTTTGCCAAGCGTGTTAATTATTGTCAGTCTGTTAATTATGGTCTGTCTGTTTGCCTCAGGATGAGTTAGCAAAATCTGTGTCCTAATATTTTTTTGTGATGGGGCTCTGTGTGTGTGTGTGTGGTGTGTGTGTGTGTGTGTGTGTGTGGGTGTGTGTGTGTGTGTACGTGTGTGTGTGTGTGAGAGAGAGAAAGAGAGAGCGTGTGTGCGTGTGTGTGTGTGTGTGTGTGTGTGTGTGTGTGTGTGTGTGTCTGTCTGTCTGTCTGTCTGTCTGTTGTGTGTGTTGTGTATGTGTGTGTGTGTATGTGTGTGTGAGAGAGGAGAGAGAGAGAGAGTGTTTGAATGTGTGCGTCCCCGCGCGCGCGCGCGCGCGCTCATATGTTTCTATATGTGTATATGCACGCGCACCCACGCGTGAATCAGAATTAGATTCACCTTTGTCATGAAAACCACAGCTTGAGTTTAGAAAACACAACCAACGTGGACACTGGCAATATGATGGATGTTCTACATCGATGTTCAACACAGCAATATGTACACAAACGGGAAAACAGACCTGTCTAGATTTTTAGCCTATTTGAAAATGATAGAATGCACATTTTCCTTCTCAAGAAAATATTGATTCTAGCATGCACACCAAGTCATTAAGTTGTATCGACCCATGTTTTTACATCTTTTAACAAAATTAATTTCTTTTTAAATGGGCGCACTTTTTTTTTTAAATCTTAAAAAAAAAAATTCTCTTAAACGGGTATACTTGCATATGACAACATGTATACAGACGTGACACTTACTTTCTATCACACCATTTAGTTTACATAGCCCCGTTGTTGTTTTTTGGTTGTCACTATCTGCTCTTCAGCCTGTTTCTGCAGAGGTGATAATTATGCTCTCACAAAGTTTGTTCATGGTCACCCTTTGCTCATTTTTATTTCTTCATTACGAGAGTAGACGATTCAAATCTATGCTCTGCGGGTACATAATTGTAGAAGGCCACATTAACCCGTAATCATTTTCGTGTTTGTGTTTTCTTCATGAATCTCTCTCTCTCTCTCTCTCTCTCTCCCCTCTCTCTCTCTCTCTCTTCTCTTTCTCCTCTCTCTCTCTCTCTTCATATATATATATATATATGTGTGTGTGTGTGTGTGTGTGTGTGTGGTGTGTGTGTGTGTGTGTGTGTGTTGTCTTCAATTTAATGTCTATTAGCTTTGATGTGATTTTAGACACACACAAAAAACGGGGAACACAAGCACAGTTAAAAATAAACCAAGTAACTTCAAATACAAAGATACTACTGCATTTCGTGCATTACAGGGAAGTAAAACTCGGACGCTGCGAGAATGCTAAGCCAATGTCACATATTAGTGAGGAATTCTTTAACTTTCATCCAGGGAAGATTCAGATAAAGCAGGCAACATTTTTCATTCAACTGCTTACATGTAAGAAGTGTGTGCGCATTAGATATTTTTCACTACAAATGCATTTTATGTTGATAGTAAACTTTGTTTTAAATGCATTAAGTTTAAGTCTGTAAATCAAAGAAATCATTGACCTTACATTGTCCAACCCATTTCGAGTTCCTTAGATAGTATTGTACCGTGGTGGCTGATTTTTTTGTTTGTTTGTTTGGTTTGGTTTGGTTGGATAAAACGTACCCAGAATCCTCTAACTTTTTTTCTGAAGTGCTTCCAACACGCATTCTGTAATAATTTCTGTCCCTCTAGAAGAGACAGAGGAATATTTAAATTACATGCATTGTCAGCATGTTTGGCTCCACTTTTTGCCAGTCTGTCAACTCTTTTCGTGTGTGTGTGTGTGTGTGTGTGTGTGTGTGTGTGTGTGTGTGTGTGTGTGTGCGTGCGTGCGTGCGTGTGTGTGTGTGTTGTGTGTGGTGTGTGTGTGTTGTGTGTGTGTGTGTGTGTGTGTGTGTGTGTGTGTGTGTGTGTGTGTGTGTGTCTATCTGTCTGTGCCTGCCTGTCTGTGTCCGTGTCCGTGTGCCTCTGTGTCTCTGTGTGTGTTTATGGTCTGTGTGCGTGTGTGCGTGCATTTATACGTGCTTTAGGGACCAACATGTGCGGCGGGCATTGTTTCCATATATAAAGCAAACCCAGGGACTTTATTTCTTACAAGTGTACCCACCCGGATCATTGTAACAACGTTGTGTAGCAGCATCTTCAAAACTTTACATAGAAGCCAAGAAAGGCATTAAAAAAAACAAAAAACAAAATCTAATAAACTAATACATAAGACAAGTTTCATCTGTGTGTTTGGAAAGTATGGATGCTCAAGAGAGATGCACGTGTCTTTTAGATATATTGTGTTTCCAGTTTGGAGCAACAAGTTTCTTGTTTGTAGAAGTTGTAGAAGAGCATTTAGCAGCTGACATTTGAATGCATTTGAATGTGTCGGCCTACTATTTAACTTACATAAATATAATGTTACTTTGCATTTCGATGACGCGATGTCAGGGTAAGCTGATGAATCTTACGTCACACTGTTTCCAGATGGAATACTCATTTCAAAGAAGCCCACACAGTATGTGGATACTTACGTTACACGAGAATTTGCAAAACAGCCTTTCGGTCGAACTAAATGTGCGTGCAGCACGGTGTTTTCTGTGGTTATCATACATCTGTATGATTTTCCGAAATATTCACTGTTCTTTTTTGTTGTGTGGGCTTCTTTATGTAAGTGTTTCACCTGGAAAGGATGTCATGTGACATCAAAGGCAGACGGGAAATTCATGAAAACACCGGGCTGCACGCTGAATAGGCACAAATGCCTGGTAGGGTCTGCAGTCATGAAGGTTCTGTCGTGTTTCATCCAGTGGCATTACACCATGGCATCTACCAGGGAGCAGTTATGTCCTTGACATCTTAATGGAATGTCATGTGCGTGCCTGCACCCTATGTGAAAACAAACAACAGGGTTCCAAGACCGGTGCATGATTGCTCCCAGCTGGTTTGTTCGGCAGATGAGGTCAGTACTTTCTTGGGTCCAACCGAGCCTTCGAGTTACCTTTTTCCTTTTTTTCAAAATCAGTTTCACCTCTTCATTCAACCTTCATTCTTCCGCAGTTCCCTCCCTTTTCGATCAACACGCTATAACACATACACAACAGAGCGATCAGCTTTATTCCACTGGGCAAGGCACAAAGCAACAATGATATTGTGGGAACAGTCGCACACTTTTCAGCAGCGAAGCTACAAAAATTTTCACTAATATCTCACACACAAGCGATCTTCATATTCGATGAAAAGGGTATTTTTAAGATGAATACTTAAAATAACAGCCGATATTGCAATGAATTTTAAAAAATTAAGGGGGAAAACGGATTTTTTAGGTAAGCAAGTAACTCGATCCTCAAGAGAAACAAAGGGAATCATTTCAAGCCCAAGACTGACCACAAAAAAAAAAAAAAAAAAGTCAAAGTAAACAAGCAACTCGTTCTTACAAAGAAACGAAGGGACGTCACTTAAAGCCCATGCTGCTCTGAAGGTTATCGTCCCTGGCCTCATTTCGAATGCTTTTCAGGGAACAACAACAGCAAAAGACTATCTGATGATATGAATCAATCTTCTAATCGTTTCCCCGTTAATCGCTTGATGCAGAACGTTGTTATATTGTGACAGCAATCCTTAGAAGCTGCATTTGTTTCTTGGGTCGGTTTGTTATTATCTTGCTTCGAAGCATTCTCAGTATGTTTTAATTCCAGATTCTAGCTAGGTATGATTTACATGTAGCTACAACCTCTTCTATTAATGGAGCTTCCTCAGTACAAGCGTTCATTTTGTGGATAATAAATTTTGTAAACAGTAAACTTACCCAGTGCACCTACCATCAATTACTAAACCTTACACATGCAAGTATAGTTTTTTGTCAGGAGGTGGTGGATTCATTTCCCTGCTGTTGAGTGCTGTCCGATTCTAAGTCTACCTGTAACTCCATTTGCTGCCGGTCTTTGGTGCATCACACGTGTCTGACGATCTGTGTTCATTGTCAGATCTTTGCGTCAGTCAGTCCTCAGACCAATCCTTTAAAGCTGGTCATTGTAATACAGACTCCCTCATACTGCGCTGAGATGGGCACCACCGGGAAAGAGGAATTGAGGCAGACCACTCGGCACCTTGAGGAGGACAGTGGAGGAGGAGATGAGAGAGGCAGGCAAGACCTGGAATGAACTGAGCTGGCTTGCCCAGGACAGAGATTGCTGGAGGGAGCTTGTTGGCGCCTTATGTCCCGGGATGCGGGATGAAGAGGATTAAGTAAGTAAAGTAATTGCAACACACAAAATTCGTCTTACACCCCCAGCAATGAGGAAGTTATACTCTGTTAAATGTTCAAGCAGGCAAAAAAAAAAAACAAAACCCAACAGAAAGCAGGAAGAAGAGGTAGAAGAATCAAACGAACAAGGTATTCAATATACATACAGAAGTCAGGTACACAAGTACAGGCAAGGTACACAATTCTCTTGGACAACAACAACAGCAGAAAGAGCAGTCATTAGGGACACCGTTAATTACTAAAAGTTATCGTCACAGCCGGCAGAACAGCACGACGAGTACATGTCAACAACACCTCGTCTACAGAACTGTTTACACCGTAGGGTCATTCAAAGCAAAGACTGTTGTTTACGCATTGGTGAACTTCACCGTGTTAATAACAATGTTCTTTCTCGCGCATTCAGAGACACAACCAGAACACGTCGTTTGCTTCTAAACTAGATACATCAACACAGCATCGGCGCACGTTTGAAATGCTTTCCTTTCACAATGACTCTTTCATGGATGTAAAGAATGGTGAACAGTTAATAGTCGGAGTGGGGGGGGGGGGGTAGTTTGGGATTGGAATCTATAACCGAAAACAACAGAAATCGATGCTAGACAGCTGATCTTCACAAAGGAGTAACCTTGCATTTATAGAGACATGCGTGGGGAAGAAACTGCGCGGACTGCATGTCACTCAACGTTGAGCGACAAACGTCATGTGTGTGTGTGTGTCTGTGTCTCTGTGTGTCACTGTGTGTCTGCGTGTGTGTGTCTCTGTGTATGTGCATGCGTGTGTGTGTGTGTGTGTGTGTGTGTGTGTGTGTGTGTGTGTGTGTTTCGGTGTCTTTCTGTGTGTCTGTGTGTTTTTGAGTATGTGTGCATTTCTTGACAATTAATTAATTAAAGCTCTGTAAAAGAATGGAAATTACCACACGCGAATGGAGCAAAAAGAAAATTAAAAACAAGAAAAGGTTAAACAAAAGGCAACAGCAAAAAAAGCAAAATACAGCAATTCCACTAAGGAAAGGGTAGCTCCTGTATACATGTGCACCTATGAAAACACACACTCTCCTGTCAAACACTATCAGTGCTGCTGTCCAATTGGCCATTGAGTGGAAAACACACATCACGTGACATCTTATCCCTGCTGTTGTCCCATTGGCTACAGACTGGAAAACATATTACGTGACTTCCTCTTGATCCGTGCTGTTGTCCAATCGGCCACAGGCCGGAAAACACATGTCACGTGACCTCCTCCAGATCGTGCCCCCTTCAAGCAGCCTATTCTTCAGCAGGGTGTTGAGTTGGACGTGCTGTGGCCGCGATGCACTTCATAGAGTCCTAGTACACCACTTTCATTTTATTACATCCTCACCTCCGTCCCGTCTCTCCTACCCCCCTCCAAGCACACACAAGTGGCCACTTTTTTACAGGCATGGTGAGAACATGGAACACACTGCCTCACCGGACTTTTTCTCTTTTTTGTCGTTTCTCCCTGGTTCCCCCTCCCCCTCCCCCCCCCCTCCTCTTTCCCCTGCCCCTCCCTCTCTTCCCCTCAAATCCACCCACTGTTTATTTGTCAATCTTCTCAAAACGCTGTGTGGGTTAAATAGCCACCGATGTCTTCACAGGTATCAGGTAGTGGCTTTTAAAGTCGGGACACTGATCTGCTTTCAGGAAGTGGTTCCAATGATCAGCATCATGGAATGCAAGGCGTGGTTTGTTCCTATCCTTTCAATCCCTGTCAACGGTCTGACGTTTCATCAGGTTTTGCGCTCACGTTATAAGTTTTAGTTTTTGTTTGTTCGTTTGTTTCTTTCTTTTTTTTTCTTTTTTTTTTTGTTGTTGCTTGTTTGTAACTTAATTACAGCACGAGACAGAATCGATGGCTTTGATTTTGACTTCACATTATTATCAGTATATAAGGAAGTCCTAAATGAGACAGGGAACAGTAAACAGTAAATAACAAACCAGTACGGTAACTCTTGCTCCCATGATGAAATAAATACACGCCCATCACTCCAAACCAACGATGCTTACGACACCGAATCGCCTAGCAGAAATGATATTACAGAGCACACAGAACAAACAAGACGATTCGGTGTCGTAAACAGCGTTGGTTTGGAGTTATGAGCGTGTATCTATTTCAACATTGGAGCACGTCTTCTCAGTAAATAGTCCAATAGTCAGACCGTTGGCCTGCGGAGCTGACGGGGCCGTAAGTTCGAAGCGCACGTAGGGTTGGGTTCCCTTTTTCCGCCTTGAAAACTTTCTCTGTTTGGTCAACGATAAATGGGTACCTGATTTAGTTCAGGGAGGAGCAGAGGCGGCGGAAGGTGAAGGATGGGCTCCTCCCTATATCATGCCGTGCTCAAAACACGGTGAACCTGTGACTGTTTACTGCCCTTTCGGCCGATAGACTATAAGACCTTTAACCTTTTTTTTGTATTATTATGGTCAACACTAAATTAAAGGTCATAATATTACTTGTGTCTCGGATGGTTCCTGTACTCTAGCCTGCATGTCATAGCGTTACTTGGCTTCGATTATGCTTTCACATCATAATTCAACATTTAGATGATTGCCTGGGTGCCCTTTGTGGTTCAGCTAACAGTCTCATTATTGAATTTCAAAACGGAGTGACTGAGGGCGGAAAATGAAGCAAAATTTGGAAAGAGAGGGGGTTAGTTACCGCCAAGAACACAGACAAACAGAGTACAGGACTACACCTAGTCCTGTACTCTCTTTGTCTGTGTTCTTGGCGGTAACTAACTAGTCCTGTACTCTGTTTGTCTGTGTTCTTGGCGGTAACTAACTAGTCCTGTACTCTGTTTGTCTGTGTTCTTGGCGGTAGCTAACCCCCTCTCTTTCCAAATTTTTTTGTCTCATTATTGTTTAATGTTCACTTATATTTCATAGTGTTACTTCTCGTTTAGAAAAAAAAATGGCCTTTTTATCTATGATCCATCAGATCTCAGTGTTACTCACAAAGAAAGGAAGATGGACTATAAGATTGATGTTACAGTGTACTACTCTTGTAGCTGTGAGGAGGAGGAGGAGGAGGAGGAAGAGGATCATGATCATGATTATGATGATGATGATCCCTTTCATAAGATGGGGGCGAGGCGATGACAATGATAACAATCCCATCAGTAAATTAGCTTCTTGTTTGCCATCGAATCCATAGCCTGTCAACATCTGTCGTCTGCTTTAGTCGTCTGGCAACTGGAAGCAGACGACACGCAAGATCTTGCATGGAGAAGGTAGGAAAGTTCTTTGTTTTAGATGAGAGTACTCTCCCCTGACAGAGTATCGTTGGTGACTGTGCTGGCCCCAGAAGTCACGTTGGACGTATATTTACGTAGACGTTGTGTGGCAATGATGGCTTGGCCTGCCTTCTGTGGACACGAGAGTTCACACCATGCACTGAGTGAAGCAGTCATCACGATCATTTTGCTGCTAGGATCTGATTCACGCTGAACAATGCCGTGACAGAAGAGAATGAAAAGATGCTTCGTGGACTGCGTATAAGTGACACCCTCTCACCCCCCACCCCCCACCCCCCAAAAAAAGAAGAAAAAAGAAAGAAAGAAAAGAAATTGAACACATAATACATATAATATATCTGAAATATACATAATATATTGCATGGCTGCAAATCAGATAATGAATTCGATTTCTGGGTATAGCATCCACAGGCATAAAGTATGATAAATTAAGAACATTGAAATACTGATATAATTACATCGTTGCTTGCGTTCAGATGTATGACTGCCACTCAGCCCACACGTATAATATACCTGAAAATTAAAGGATGTACTGCTCGGCTGAAAATCTGATCATGGATGTGATCTGTGGGTATAGCATCCACAGGCATAGAGTATGATAAATGAAGGACACTGAAATACTGATATAATTACATCGTTGTTCCTGCCCAGATGTGTTGTTTCCACTGAGTAGCTCTCATGTTTTGATAATCTATAGCATACGCTAGCTTCTGATGAACTAATAGCGTGTTATCAAGAACATATCAAAGTTTCTAAAACAAAGAACAACATCAACAACAACACTCCAGCCACGTCGCAGCTTGTTCATCCATGCACCCTGCCCTCATACGTCCATACGTCCCCTGCCCCCCCCCCCCCTCCCCCCCAAACAACCCACCCCCTTACACATACATACACAAACACTCATTCATTCACATGTAGCTAGCTGAGTTGCAGTTTCAACATGGCGTTACCGTGCGCACACACACACACACACACACACACACACACAGAGAGAGAGAGAGAGAGAGAGAGAGAGAGAGAGAGAGAGAGAGAGACTCACATGCCAACGTTTCCGATGAGCCTGTACAAAGGATCTCAGGTTTTTCCGTGTTCAGTCGCCGGATCCCAACCGATCATTCGACCGACTCAGCCAGGCGTGTCGCCCACACTGGTCCGCACTCAGGCGTTTTCTGCACGTGATATAGTAGTAGTGCTTTCATTTTACGTCTTTTCGCAACATTATGGGATATTAGACGAGGCACGTGATATAGGGCCCAGTCACAAGCTTGTAGTGAGGCACATGCAAGCAAGACACTAGATTCTTCGTGCTGACAGAAAGTTGTGGCCACTGCATGCTGAACAGAGCAAATTTCATTTGTTTTCAAGAAATTCTAGGTTAGATTCTAGGTCTACTCAAACTGAAAATACGAAAAATCCGACGGCTTTTTTGTTTGTTTGTATTTTTATTTTTGGTTGTTCTAGATAGATAGAGAGATAGACGGACGGACGGAGGGAATAACAGAGAGAGAGAGAGAGAGAGAGAGAGAGAGAGAGAGAGAGAGAGAGAGAGAGAGCATATGACGGTAGCTTTTACAATAATGACCATGCTGTTCAGTCATTTTCAGCTCGCCTCGTTTGTAGCGCTAAGTGTGGACCCTTCTCTCCCTTGAACGTCACACACGCTTGCCGCCATGCAAACGCCACCACAATTTCCACACAGCTATCCCAGCATGCTAGGATTCATTCTCACAAAGGGCACACAGTCAGATCTGGAGAGGAAAGCAGTAACCTTTGACTATGTAGAGCAAGCATAACCCAAAGAGTGCTGGACGCATGCACATACAGATGGCTCAGCAGCAGAGGCTACCAGACATGGAGGGTGGAGGAATTTTCCTGAAGTTGATGGATGGAACTCTTGTCCAACAAGCCAACCTGACTGGGAAGTTTTTCTACAAACTTCAAGGCTGAGGCAGATGCACTCCAGTCAGCAGCCAGAACGCTGTATGAGAATAGAGGGGCCATACGTCCTAGAGTTGCC
>JAMYXO010005024.1:7500-12500 GCA_033310375.1 Conus canariensis | reverse complement strand
GATGACGACGGCAGCGACGAGGCAAGTCTGACACAGAGTCTCTTCAAAGCTGTGGCTCACAAAAAAAAAAAAAAAAAAAAAAAAAAAAAAAAAAAAAAAAACCTCATTCGTGGCGTCTCTGCCAGCACTCGGCGACAGTCTCTCTTACTAGATGTAGCTCAAACACTTTTGAGCTGTGGCTCGAAACACTAACACAAAGCTGTGGCACACACGCCACACACACAGCGACGTCCTCGAACGCAGGTCGCTGGCACAGAAGCAGGAGCGATGTCTCCTCTTCACTGGCCCAACACTGACCGGTCACGGGCGCAGTGACAGGTAGGGCGATTGTCGGCGCTCAGGCCGGCCTCTCCACACCAGCAGCAACAGGTGGAGAACGGGGCGTCAACCAGCTACGGCCCCGGCCCTAGCCTCAGTAGCAGTCAGTCCCCGTCAATCCAGGGAACACTATCAACCTGGGGAAACTGATTAACTACCTTGATTATCATGGCCACCATTCATTAGAATCACAACTATCTTCATATTCATTAGCCACATCATATCTCACTAGAACTTGAGCCACATATCAGCATATTCGTTCATATTCATTAGCCACATCATATTTCACTAGAACTTGAGCCATACATCAGCAAATTTGTTCATTACAATATTCTTTTTTTCCGGAATCATAACATTACAACATTCCCTTTTCCGGATCATTACACTACAACATTCCCTTTTCCGGAATCATAACACTGCACAGGAAAGGATTTCCAAACCTTTCAGACTCTAGTTTTCCAAATTAGGGAAAGGATTTCCATCTGGATCCTCTTCAATAAACCATGAATACAATTCATTACACACAATTGATGATTATTTTTTCAAACTATAAATGTCTTTCGTTAATTCACACACTGTTCATTTGCTTTCTTGTAAACAAGAATGTTCAATTCATTTCATATAATCACCATGTCTTTTGTCAATTCAGGAAATGTTCATTTCTTTTCTTGTAACACAAGAACGCTCACTTCACTTCAGTTCATCAGCTTCAATATATGCGGGGGAAAGATTTCCATCACACTTTTGTTTAACAACACATATATTGATACCCATATAAACACATCACACATCAGAATGAAAAACAAAAGTCTATGTCGCTCACTCTGGGAGCTTATTGTCCATAGCATCAAAACTCTCCATCTTCTTGCAAACCATATTAGAATAGACACTTTTTCTTCATCATGAAGTTCATAGCCAGTTAAGTCACAAAATAAACAAAATCTTTTTTCTTTTTCCTGAAGACCACTTCTTATAACACTCACTTCATCTATTCACATTTTCCCAAACAATTTCGTTTTGTTACCCTATCAAGTCATAGGATAACAGAACAACAATACTTTCTTTTTTTTTTAATAAAACCTTCACAAGAGCGCTGAGGAAGTTTCAGTCGCTCCTAAACGGGAATACAGTTTCAGTTTGTTAATTAATAAATAAACATTCAATGATAGATACCTGACTGCCACCAGCACACGGCTGAGTCCCTCTTCGGCCTTCTGTGACTTGAGTTATCAGAATCACTGCAGAGACTGCCTAACCGGTGCAACTCACCCGGCTTATAGCAATGCGCCGGTGAGTAGCAGTCAGCTAAATTTTGCAACCGGCTTCCGGACAACTACCTTCCGGTAAGCACGGTTGCACATGAAACTTTGTGACCGGATGAAAAACGGTCCGTCACAGTGGTCATGAAAGGACTCTCGATTCCGGCGAAGAAGAGGACCAGAGCCTTAAAGGCAATGGCAGAAGCAGCTGAAGTTCACCTGGATCTGACCGAGGATGAACACAAAAGACATGTATAAAGCTGATATTTGACAATGAATCTGAAGCATCTTGACAGCTATGTGAGTAAGGCATCTTTTCAAGTTGACTTGGCCATCAGGCACCCGTCTATCTAAGAGTAGCAAGTTCGAATCTCGGCGTCGCCAAAGAAAACAAACATGAAGGGCATCAAAGAGTCAGGATGTGGACGCGGCCATGCCTCCTCAGACTACCAGGAGTCTTGGACTGAAGCACTTGCACGATGGAGACTTTTTTCTCTGAAGACCTGTTGTCTAATTCTATCTCTAGAGCTATCGCAATTTTTAATCAAATTTTTCTGTAAGAAATTCAGAACTGCAGTTCGCCGGAAAAGCTCATCACCACAGACAAGCGCCACATATTAAAAAAAAATTCATTTCACTTGCATGGTTTCGGTCAATGATTCAGCAACTTGCTCTCCTCTTTTGTAATGCAGTGGTTTAGAATGAAATACATTAGATAGAGCACGACCCAAAACAGAACGCAGAAATCCGCTGACATTGGTTAATTTACTGCGTGGTTTGATGTCCACGCTCACCACAGGTGGCACATTGCATGGGAACAACCTATAAGAGAGAGGGGGGTTGGGTGGGGGGAAGGGGAGTGGCAGGGACCTATCTAACGCCATATTGATACCACCAGTCAACATGTTTACATGGGCAATGAAAATAACTATATTTTGTGTTAGGTTTGAACTCGTAACCATCTGAGCGCTAACTGGTTGCGTCTTGACCACTGGGGCCACCTGGTACCAACCTAGCCAACTTGTGAATCAGTTCTTAACATGGGATGACGCGCGCACATGGACGCACACGCATCACCACACATACAAACATGTATTCATACACTTACATCACACACACACACACACACACACACACACACATATATATATATATATATAATATATTCAATTATAAACAAAGCTTGCTCTTATGTCTTAGATTGAAGAAATAGGGGGAGATAAGCATTCATATCTGCAGTGGTAGATCATTCTGCCAACTAACAGTATGTGCTTGAGTGGGTGAATGGGGAAAAATAAAATAAATGCTTCTGAAAATGAGCCTTTAGCAAGCTTATAGTCTCCAAGTGGGAGACGATCTCCAATAGGGAGAAAACCCACTAACATATAACTCCTGGTCAGATACCGATATTTCGAAACCTGATTGTTTCTCCTCAGTGACCGCGGAAAGTGGTAATTTGACTCCTCTGCCTTTCCAGTTTTAAGAAGAATGCTATCCCAGAAAAGGCTGGTGTGCAATACCGTAGTATGTTTGTTGAGTTTTCAAAAAACCAACCAAAGGTGCCACCTAAGAAGCAAAAGAAAATCATGAAAGAGCAAAACAAGCTACATTTTCTTGCGAAAAGTAGAAAATATAAAAAGATAACCTCTCAAGACACAAGTGCTGAGGGCCAGTTCTTGGAATGAATCCGCAAGGGACTAAATTACAATAAACTAATAAATTCCAAGTATAAGTACAGAGCACCATTCCAGCAACTTACAGAGCAGCTAGGTGTTGCAATGACTGCAAGAAATATTCAATTATAAACAAAGCTTGCTCTTATGTCTTAGATTGAAGAAATAGGGGGAGATAAGCATTCATATCTGCAGTGGTAGATCATTCTGCCAACTAACAGTATGTGCTTGAGTGGGTAAATGGGGAAAAATAAAATAAATGTTTCTGAAAATGAGCCTTTAGCAAGCTTATAGTCTCCAAGTGGGAGACGATCTCCAATAGGGGAAAACCCACTAACATATAACTCCTGGTCAGATACCGATATTTCGAAACCTGATTGTTTCTCCTCAGTGACCGTGGAAAGTGGTAATTTGACTCCTCTGCCTTTCCGGTTTTAAGAAGAATGCTATCCCAGAAAAGGCTGGTGTGCAATAGGAGTTATATGTTAGTGGGTTTTCTCCCTATTGGAGATCGTCTCCCACTTGGAGACTATAAGCTTGCTAAAGGCTCATTTTCAGAAGCATTTATTTTATTTTTCCCCATTCACCCACTCAAGCACATACTGTTAGTTGGCAGAATGATCTACCACTGCAGATATGAATGCTTATCTCCCCCTAT
Organism: Conus canariensis; assembly: GCA_033310375.1. Taxonomy (NCBI): domain Eukaryota; kingdom Metazoa; phylum Mollusca; class Gastropoda; order Neogastropoda; family Conidae; genus Conus; species Conus canariensis. The sequence goes on along the minus strand of JAMYXO010005024.1, from coordinate 8,592 downwards.
TTCTTCAATCTAAGACATAAGAGCAAGCTTTGTTTATAATTGAATATTTCTTGCAGTCATTGCAACACCTAGCTGCTCTGTAAGTTGCTGGAATGGTGCTCTGTACTTATACTTGGAATTTATTAGTTTATTGTAATTTAGTCCCTTGCGGATTCATTCCAAGAACTGGCCCTCAGCACTTGTGTCTTGAGAGGTTATCTTTTTATATTTTCTACTTTTCGCAAGAAAATGTAGCTTGTTTTGCTCTTTCATGATTTTCTTTTGCTTCTTAGGTGGCACCTTTGGTTGGTTTTTTGAAAACTCAACAAACATACTACGGTATTGCACACCAGCCTTTTCTGGGATAGCATTCTTCTTAAAACTGGAAAGGCAGAGGAGTCAAATTACCACTTTCCGCGGTCACTGAGGAGAAACAATCAGGTTTCGAAATATCGGTATCTGACCAGGAGTTATATGTTAGTGGGTTTTCTCCCTATTGGAGATCGTCTCCCACTTGGAGACTATAAGCTTGCTAAAGGCTCATTTTCAGAAGCATTTATTTTATTTTCCCCATTCACCCACTCAAGCACATACTGTTAGTTGGCAGAATGATCTACCACTGCAGATATGAATGCTTATCTCCCCTATTTCTTCAATCTAAGACATAAGAACAAGCTTTGTTTATAATTGAATATTTCTTGCAGTCATTGCAACACCTAGCTGCTCTGTAAGTTGCTGGAATGGTGCTCTGTACTTATACTTGGAATTTATTAGTTTATTGTAATTTAGTCCCTTGTGGATTCATTCCAAGAACTGACCCTCAGCACTTGTGTCTTGAGAGGTTATCTTTTTATATTTTCTACTTTTCGCAAGAAAATGTAGCTTGTTTTGCTCTTTCATGATTTTCTTTTGCTTCTTAGGTGGCACCTTTGGTTGGTTTTTTGAAAACTCAACAAACATACTACGGTATTGCACACCAGCCTTTTCTGGGATAGCATTCTTCTTAAAACTGGAAAGGCAGAGGAGTCAAATTACCACTTTCCGCGGTCACTGAGGAGAAACAATCAGGTTTCGAAATATCGGTATCTGACCAGGAGTTATATGTTAGTGGGT
>JAMYXO010005023.1:0-16278 GCA_033310375.1 Conus canariensis | reverse complement strand
GCAGACTGGCACCGCTTCCTGTTTGGTCCTGCCACAAAAAAAAAAACTGTGTTTAAACACTTTCGAAGAAAATTCTAACTAAACATAAAGAAAGAAGACATTAACACCTATGAATAACTATATTCCAGAAAAGGATCCATTAAACCCTAAGAAAGGAGAAGTCGACGTACAACGACGTAATTCTGTAAGAAAGAAAATATGTTAAACTCTGTAAAAGAATAGTTCCAATCATACGATCACAAAGGCACTGAATCGTGCGAAAGAGGAAACAAAAGCCATGAAAGTACAGCGAACCCTATATAAGAGAAACACGTAGAACTCTGTGAAAAGGTAATACTAAACCCTAGAGCTAAGAACAATACAGAGGACAAAAGGACACTGAATTCGATAGATAGAGACACACTAAGTCATCACAAAAAAGACACTAGGCCCTTTGTAAAGAGGACATTAAACTCGATGCAAGAAAGGCATTCTACCTGTGAAAGGACAACAGACCATGGAAACAAAGATGACAGAAACATCAATAAAAGACTATAGTCCATATGAAAGAACACAACACAAAGGGTCATTAAAAAGCAAGATTGGACATAAAATCCATACGAAAGGAAGAGCATAAACTTAAACAAGGGGACACTACACACCAAGAATGAACAGTACACTGAATCTATAAAAGGAGAAAACACGAGCCCATACAAAAAAAAGAGGACGCTAGCCCGTATGGAAGGAGATAACACTAGCCCCTGCAAAAGAAGAGGACGCTAACCCCTATGAAAGGAGTGAACACTAGCTCCTGTGAAAGAAGACTCCAACCACTATGAAAGGAGTGAACACTAGCCCAAAGAAGAGGAGAGAACACTAGCTCCTGTGACAGAAGAGGACGCTAACTCCTATAAAAGGAGAGAACAAGAGAACACTAGCCTCTGTGAAAGAAGAGGAAGCAAAAACCTTTAAAAGGAGAGAACACTAGCCCTTGTGAAAAAAGAGGACGCTAACCCCTATGACAGGACACAACACTAGCCCCTGTGAAAGAAGAGGACTCTAACCCCTATGAAAGGAGAGAACACAAGCCCCTGTGAAAGAAAAGAACAATAGCTCTGTGAAAGAAGAGGACCCTAACCTTTATGAAAGGACTCAAATCTACCCCCTGTGAAAATACGTTCTGAAAGGATATTCAATTCTATGAAAGAATACTAAATACTGTATGAAAGTAGACGAAAGAGAAGGAAAGCTAAACCCAATGAAAGGAGAACACTAAGCCATACGAGACGACACTTAACCAAGGATAGAAACACGACCGTAAACTCTGTGGAAGAAAGGGGATCTTAATGAGGCAGAGAGCAGTGGACAGTAAGTACTAAACAAGTAAGGTTACTCTTGCTCCCCATGAAGAAATAAATACATGTGTGTTTATTTCATCATGGGGGGAGCAAGAGCTACCCTCCTTGTGTTTTACTTCCTGTGGAAGAAAGTTGCCCAGTCCTAATAAAAGGATCTGCATGCAGGCTCCTCAATGCCATGTCAGTCTTTCTGTGGAATGCAGACTACTCAGACAAGGAGGAACCAGGTGCGCACAAAGGAAATAGTTCTGGAACAGGATCAAAGACTTCCTAAACAGCTCTGCAGCAAAACCCTAAAGATCTGAAAACATGCGTCCACGTTCCAGATCCTGGAAACATGAGGCCTGTGACATCACTGGAGGGGTCATTTGATACTTTCCTGAACCATCCACTCGGGTGCCTACTGTTTTGTATCCTTCTTCAACAGAAGACTGCCATAGGAAACAAGAACATCCATGGCAATCATACTAAAGAAGACTGTAACTAGGAAAGACACAGGCATTAAACCCTGGGAAAGAAAACACTCAAACCTAGACAAGAAGTCATCAAGTCCTGGGAAAGAAAAATACACCAAACCCTGGAAAATTTGAAGACACAAAACACTGGGAAAGAAGACATTAAACCCTAGAAAGAATAGAAAACTATACTACATGGAACCCTGGCGATGAAGGAAAACACCCAACCAAGGGAGAGAAGGCAATGATTCCTGGGGGGGGGGGGGGGCGTTGTTGGTGTGGTGGTTGAGATGTGATTGTTGTGTGAGTGGTATGGTGGTGGAGGGTGTGGTGGTAATGGTAGTGGAATGGTGATAGTGGTGGTGGTGTGGTGGTCGTGTTGATGGTGCTGTGGTGGTTGTGCTGGAGGTAGTGTTTTGGTGGTGTGGTGGTCGTGTTTATGGTGTTGTGGTGGTTGTGGTGGTGTTGTGGTGGTATGGTGGTGGTGTGTGATGTGGTGGTGCTGGGGTGGTGGTGGGGTTGGTGGTGTGGTTGTGGTGTGGTTGTGGTAGTGGTATGGTGGTGTTGTAGTGTTGGTGTTGTGGTGGTAGTGGTGGTGGTGTGGTGTGGTGTGTGGTGGTGTGGTGTGGTGGTGGGTGGTGTCGTGGTAGAGTGGTGGTGCCCTGGGCCAGTTTGGCCTGGGATAGGGTAGGGTCAGACAAGGTCAGTCAGGGTTGGGGGCATCAATCTGGCCTGGGCTGGGCTTGGCCTAAGCCGGCCTAGGCCTAGGCGCTGGCTATGGGGTACTGGGTAGGTTAGGGTGGGGGTTGGGTTTGGAAGGGTCAGCCTTGCCTTGGCCACCTAGCCTGAGCCAGTTTGGCCTGGGCTGGCCTGGGAATGTCGGGCGTGAACAAGAGCAGTAAAACACTTCTTGCTCAAATGACCACTTTTCCCAGACACATGAACCATGGAGTATATCTGCAACCAGTACCCCCAGGAAGACTGAACCCATCTCTTCACAGATGGTTCTGCCACAGAAGCAACGAGGGATGGTGGAGCTGGAATCTTCCTCTGATACAAAGACGGAGATGAAGAAATTGCAATGCCAACAGCAAAATACTCCACCAACTTTCGAGCTGAGTGAGAAGCCCTCTGTGAGGCAGCCACAACAGTCTTGCAGAACTCCAAAAGAACAACAGGGCAGGTGCTGGTGTTCTCTGACGCTCTCTCCGTGCTCCAAGCCCTCAAGAACTCCCGCTGCAAAGAACAGAACCATCTCACTTCAGCCCTTGTGGCCCGAGTGCCAGAGTGGAGAAAGTGGTGATACAATGGGTAACAGCACACTGTGGCATCAGAGGCAACGAAAAAACAGACATTCTGGCAAAAGACGGTGCACAGAAGGAGCAGGCCAACAACCTGGTGTCATACGATGAAATTAGGACACTCATCAAGGCACAGCAAGGAATAAAATGGCGCCTCCTGCATCCCAAATACAACCCAGAAGACACATACCATTTGCTGGGACGACGGAACAGGTCAAGATCTTCCGCCTGAGGACTGGACACAATCGCCTGCTCCACCACATGTACACAAAATTTGGCATTGGACAGAGTGGAGAGTGCCCTTGTGGTGAGGGACCAATGACAACTGACCACATCCTTCAAGTCTGTACCACGTATGCAGCATCCAGGAAAAAGTACTGGCCAACACCGACAGCAGTGGAAGCCAAGCTATACGGCACCCTGGAGAAACTGCGATGGACGGCAGCCTTCGTCGAGGACACCGGGCTGCTCATCTAACGGGATGGCGAACGAGGAAGAAGATATGTCCAACTCTCTTGCTCCCAAGCATGTCATAAAAAGATAAACATCCCCTGCACACTGGTCCCTGGATGCACAACAACTCCTTCAACTGCATCCATCTATGGAACACAACAGAAGGCAGCCAGCAACTCTGATTCCCGGGAACCATCACCCTGACTGATGAATCACCAGAACAGGGAATAATGCGCAGAATGAATGGCAATGGTTACACCAGAGACAAATATGTACATATACATCTTTATGTACGTATTTCTCTAGCCAGGCTTCTTTAGTACCCCCTGACCCTTCCTCTGCTCCCCACTTACTTAACTAATCCAACACAACATCCAGTCACTAACAGAACTAAAGGCATGCAGTGGCGTTGTTGAAAGATCCGTGTGGAAGAGAGACCCGATTTGTAACACGAATCGCGAATCAGCCACGAATCAGGGACGAAATTTAGATATCCTCGACAGCAAACACGACCGACGTTAAGGCCTATACTGAAGCCAGTTCCACGGGACCTCCAGTGTGAACTCCATGCTGATATGACCGCCAAGACAGGTTCTCTGCAAAACAAGGGGTACTCAGACAGTACCAGTGGATCCCAAGAGACACTGCAGGAAATGCATGCCTTTCCTGAAGTATCTCGTCTGGTACCACCGTTCTGTACCTTTGGTCCGCAGACAACACTGTCACAGAAACCAGAGCAGCCATGTGTCACACAGGAAGGCCAGTGGCACTCTGCTCTATGAACTACAGCTCTGACACCTCCAGGGTCCCTATACCCTGATAAACTCCCACACGCAGGAGCCGGTCAAGCTGATGCCACCGCAAAATGGATCTCATGGTAAGGCCAGTCCGATCCATTCAGACCATTTTTCCAACTACGCGACGCCAAAATTTCTTATCCACACAGAAGTTCAACACCACAGCATCCTGCACACTTTCAGTCTTGCCAGGAGCTAAATGATGCGCTGGAACGGGCCTCCCTCTAACCCCTAACACCCCCCCCCAAACTATTAAAGCCTAACCAAAGCCACCATTTTGCACTAGACTCCCTGTCCTAACAATCCACCATCCAAGGAGACAAGCCACCTGGGAGTCGAAGTTTCTGAACGCCTTCTGCTGTATTCCACAGAGAGATGTAGTCAAAGAAGGCACCGTACACTGTGGTTCCTGCTTACAGAAGACCCCCACTGATCCATGACAGACTGTGAGGCAACAGAATGTGCAGATCTGCGCAAAACGTGGCAATGACAAAATGAAAACCACACTCTTCACGCATCAAAAGAAAGCGACCACTGCCAGAGAACCTCTTCAAGACTTCCCACAGACCTCGGTACAAGCACCAAGGCCAAGTACTGGACAATAAAACACCCTAGGTCTGAACATTGGACACGCATATTTCAGTTCAGACCTCAACACACACGGCCAAACAGGCCTTAGTGTAAAATACCACAGTCCCCACTCTTGTGAACCTCGGTTTAGTCTCATTCAAAGGACTGAAATGGAGATGGAGTCAGAACCAATGCCAACTCCGAGTGAAAAATCCCCCTGTACCGAAACGGCCCGGCAGAGATTTCAACCACCCCAGGATCACCGAGATTATGAGTCCGGTGCTCTACCGCTGAGCTATTCCAACCCCCTGGTATGGTGTGGTGTGTCGTTGTGTGTTGTGTTCTGGTGTGGTGTGGTGTGATGTGATGTTTTGGTGGTGTGGGGTGGGGTGGCGTGTTTTATGAGGATGTGGTGTGCTGGGGGTTGGAAATGTGTGGTGTGGGGTTGTGTACTGTGGAGTGGTGTGGTGTGTGTGTGGTGCATTGTGTGGTGCATTGTGTTGTGGTGTGGTGTGTGTTATTGTGTGGTGATGTGTGTTGTTGTGTGGCGTGTGTCGTGTTTTGTGGTGTAGTGGAAGTGTGGTAGTGATGTGTTGTGATGTGTTGTGGTGTGGTGAGGGTGTGGTGGGGGTGCTGTGTTGTGGTTGGGGTGTAATGGGGGTGGGTTGTGTTGTGGTGGGGAAAAGAAGAGGGCACTGAATCCTTAAAACGAAGAAAGACTAAACACTGTGGAATAAAGAAGGCACTAAGTACTGCGGACGTTGTGGGCATAAAGCCTGGGAAAGAAGGCATGGACCCTGGGAAAGGACAAAACACTAAAGCCTGGTAAAAGAAAAACACACTAAACCCAGGAAAAAAGACTCGTGATCTTAGGACAAAAGAACCCTGGGAAAGAAGGTGGCACTTAATCCTAGGAAAGAAGAAGACATAATACTCTGAGAAAGAAGACCCAAAATCCTGGAAAAGAAAATGCACGGAAAGAATCACTGAAGACTAGAAAGTTAGGAAAGGTACACCCCAATTAAAAAAGAGACGAGCATCAGCTGTGGAAAATATGGGACACTAGTTCCTGAAGAAAAGAACACAAACATCTGTGAATCAAGAAAACACTAAACCCTGAATAAGAAGACTAGCATCTGAGAACAAAGAAGATTCTAGTACCGCAGAAAGGAGATTTCAAACTTGTGAGTGTAGAAAATATACCCCCTGTAAAAGACAACATTTGTGAGGAAAGGCGATACTAAACTCTGGGAAAGAAGACCACACAACTCTACACAAGGAAACACTAAACTCTATGACAGCACACATAACTATGAAAGAAAGGGACAGCTACACTGGAAGAAGTGTAAAGACGAGAGAGAACAACAAGCAAAAAATCAAGAACAATACTCCCCATTTTTTTGTGGTTGGCCGCATCCACCCAGTTCCTTCACGTGACCTGGACTCCGTTGTCCGTGCCCCGCTGATGTAGCAGTGCCTTGCCCCTGTCAATACATAATCAGTATCTTCAGTTAAGATCTTATTCCATCTGCAAACAAATCTGATTCATTCAATTCATCAAAACTAACTTAGTTTCAGAAACATTTTCAGTCTGTGCTTTTTCCATCCAACTATATTTTGTTTCACGCCATGTATTATGGGGAACCGAGTAAAATCTTGCTGTTGTCTTCAATGTGTGTGTGTGTGTGTGTGTGTGTGTGTGTGTGTGGGTGTGGGTGTGTGTCCTTGTGTGTGTGTGTGTGTGTGTGTGAGTGTGTGTCCTTGTGTTAGCGTGTGTGTGTGTGTGTGTGTGTGTGTGTGTGTGTGTGTGTGTGTGTGTGTGTGTGTGTGTGTCCTTGTGTGTGCGAGTGTGTGTGTGTGTGTCCTTGTGTGAGTGTGTGTGTGTGTGTGTGTGTGTGTGTGTGTGTGTGTGTGTGTGTGTGTGTGTGTGTGCGCGCGCGCGCGAGTGAGTGTGTGTCTGTCTGTCCGTGTGTGTCTCCACACACGCGCGTCCATATGCACATCTATGTGCGTGAGGGCATGTAAATGTGACTGCGGGCATGTGCTTGGATGCATATTTGTGTATGCTTGTGCACGTTAAAGCCAATGGGCGTTCAAGTATATTATATGTGCACGCACGAACGTCTATATTAATTCATTGCAATCTGAGCTTTGCTAAAAAAAGTGTATGTTCAAACCTATGTGTTTGGTTATACACTTACAGACTTACATATGAATACACACACGAACATTACTGCAGATACATCCATGCGTACAGCTCATATATAAATACACATTTTCATTTAACAAACACTCTCACATACTGAATCAATGCCCTGATCATTGTAATTTACACCAGCAATGACTCAGATAAAACAAATAAGCTGCTTCAAATTTCTTTTTCATCATATAATTGCAGATTTGGAGGTAAAGATGCACTGTTGCTATTCTTCACAGCTCTGCCGAAAGACCTCACAGAACTAACGAAGACTGACACCACTGTTAAATGACACACCCCTCCAGCCACCCTTCTAGGAAAACAAGCTCCACATCAAATTACTAACAGAAGTCTCAAAACAAGATCACACATATTAGCAGGGAGAAAACTGGTGTGCAGTTCAAGCTCCTTTTAGGTGATGAAAACAGACCTCCTTATCATACTACCAATTCTAAAATTAACAGAGATGCCAGACTGGATCGTACCAGGTCTTCATGCACATATTCCAGATGTTCAGAAACTTTTTTGTTGTTGTCAGTGCTCTCGCTTATTTCTCATGTTCAGTCATGAAACATACAGAGTTTTCTACCAATCTGTGAATCCCTGTGCATGTTAAAGCCAATACGTGGACATGTATGGTGGTTTTAAGGGCTTGGTAGTGAGAAGTATGGAATCAGTGTTCCAAATACCTTTGGTCCACCAGTAATTAAAACAAAACAACAAGCAAAAGAAAGCACAAGCGAGCAAAACAAAAAAGAGAAAACAAAGAATACGTCCATTTTTTTAAATCCCTCTAGGAACAGATCGCTACTATGTCTATCCACTGACACTTCCCATGACCTGACCAACTCTTAAAACTTTGGCACACGCCAGAGGCGAAGATGTGAAGGGGAAACCAAACGTTATGAGAAAAGGGCCATCAGAGTTTAACATCGAATTGTGAACAGTATTTTAAACATTCTTATAAAAAAAGAAAGTTTTTATTATTCTGCGGAAATCTGAATATCGTGCTTTAAAACATGGACAGTTAAACAATATTTTTGTCGAAGAAATTTCGTCTACCACACAAACAAAAGAATGTCTAGAGAGAGCTGGGATCTGTGGTAAATTCCAAACATTCTTTCTAAAAACCCATTAAGACAAAAAAAATCTGAGTGCTTTAAGTCAAGTCAAGTCAACATTTTATTTAGAGATGGAAACATTGAATAAGCAACATATCTGCTTTTTTACATCAAGCCATCTATGAAAAAAGAAAGAAAGAGAAAAAAAAAATCAAATCGTGTACAATGCCTTTCATCAAAAGAAAAGTAAACATACCGTCTTACCCCCTCCCATCTCCTCCCCTTTACCCACTCACTTCCATTCACGTAAAAGGTAAGAATGCTCATCGCCGCCCCTATGGTTACATTCACGAAGTGTATATCTTTACCAATGTATTTCTTTTCTGCACAGGATGGACATTTTTTCAGTATCATATGTGGTTAACGATTCATGAGATAATCTTTCAATTTTTTCTTAAACGTGTTTTTATTTTTTGTATTTTTTAAGGGTTTTGTGAGTTTATTCCACAGATTTCCACCTGAATATACAAAACTGGATTTGTATAAATTGTTGCGTGGTCTAGGAATGGACAATAAATGATTATGTCTATGGCAATTGACTCTAAATGTTTCTGTAATCTTTTGGGGAGCTGTTCCATTAATAACGTTATGCATACAAAGGGCTTTATTGAAAAAGAGTCTGTTTGGGAAGGTTAATATTTTGAGTTGTTTGTAATCTTCATCAGTTAGGGAGCTCGATTTTAACAATACTAATTTCAATGCTCGTTTGTACAGACGATGAATTAATTTTAAATTATGTTCACTACAGTTGTCCCAAAGGGTTGATGCATAATCAATTAATGACAAAATATGTGCGCAGAAAAAAAGTTTTCGAGAGTGGCCATCGAGGAAATTTTTTATCCGAGACAACTGAAATATTTTTTTTGAAAGGCGTTTTGCTAAGAATGTTATATGTTCAGTCCAAGATAAATCTTTGTCAATAATGACACCTAGTGTTTTTGTGTGAACTGACTTCCTCAACTTTATTGTTGGATATGAGTAAAGGCTGAAAGTTTGATTTCATTTTTTGTCGTTTTTGTCTTGTAGACACGTACATGCACTTTGTTTTAATAGCATTTAAAGACATATGGTTTAGTTGTGTCCATTCAGTAAGTTTATCGATATCTGCTTGAAGCTTAATTGTTAATTCATAGGCATCAGAGTCGTTTTCGTGAAGAGATGTATCATCTGCAAACATTTCGCATTTACATTTAACAAAACAAGGCAAATCATTTACGTAAATTGTAAACAAAAGAGGTCCTAACACAGAGCCTTGTGGAACACCATATTTGACAGGCATAAATGTTGACAATTTGTCAGCTACAGCTACTGATTGTTTTCGGTCACATAAAAAAGATGAAATAAGACTTATGAATTCTGGAGTCAGTTTGTAAAGTTCAAGTTTACGGCACAACAAAGAATGGTTGATGACATCAAAAGCTTTTTCAAAGTCTACGAAGAGAATACCTGCAAATTTATTCTCGTTTATGCTGCAAAGAAGACTGTCAATAAGCTGTATGAGGGCTGTGTGGCAAGAATGATGTTTTCGAAAGCCCGACTGACTTTCGTGGAGAAGTTTGTTATCAGCGAAATAAGAATACAGAGACTTATGCATGTGTTTTTCGATCGGTTTTGCAATGGCTGATAAAATGGATATCGGTCTGTAATTTGATGGGTTTGAAGAATCCCCGGTTTTATACAGAGGAATAACTTTAGCTTCTTTAAATTTTAGAGGAAAAGTTTGTTTATCTATGCATAAATTGTATAAGTATGTCAAAGTATCTGTGATAGCAGGACATGACAACTTAAGTATTTTTGTCTCGATACCATCTAAATCACGAGTATTTGATTGGGTTGAAGTAGACAAAGCTTTACTAACATCTAAAATGGTCATGGGTTTCAGACTAAATGGAACACGAATATCCTTAGAATGGATGTATTGTTCTAAATAATTGAGATCGTTTTCACTAGATCTATCATTTAATATGATTCTATCTGCTATGGTTGCAAAATGATTATTTAGTTGATCTGCAGATATGTCTGAGCTCATTTGTTGACTTTTTGACACATGTTTATTAGTTAATATGTTAATTGCTTTCCAAATTTGCCTGGTATCTTTGGTAGAAGTTAACATTTTTCTAAAGTAAGTACGTTTCGATTTCCGTTTTAATGACGTCACTTTATTTCTTTGTTTTCTGAATTCTTCATTTGTTCCGAAATTACTCAAATGATTTCTTTTATTAATTTCTGTGTCAATTTCTTTAGTTATCCATGGAGGTTTTGGTTCCTGTTTAATCCTTTTCTTTATAAAAGGGGCGTGTTTATTATATACGGAAGTAAACGTATCAATCCAAAATTCAGCTGCTTTATTTGGATCTCTGATTTGATAAATGAGGTCAAATTGTGCTTCAGAAAGGTCAGTAAGGTAATCTTCTTCTTTAAAGTTTCTAAAGCTCCTGTAGTAAATAACTTTATGACCTACTTTTGGAATTTTTACACGGTTTTTGAACCAAGTAAGGCAAATTGGGTTGTGATCACTGCAACCATAGGGAGGGGAACAAAGTTCGATAATGGATTGTTTTGCATTTGTGTAAATATGATCTATTAGAGTAGCAGAGTTTTCAGTTATGCGTGTTGGTCTATCGATTAACTGTTCTAAATTATGTGATATATAGTTTTGATACCACTTTGATTTTGTTTTTAAGAGATCAATGTTGAAATCTCCTAATATGATTGTCTCATAACTTAGAATGGTTACTTCATCCATTATTGCATTAAATCTGTCCTGCCAATCAATGGTTTCTGATGGGTTTCTATAGACAAAGCCTATTGCAAGCGGTTGACTATTTTTCATACATATTTCAATCCAGACAGATTCAACACCATAATTTTCAAAATTAACTAGCCTTTTACATTTTAATGAGGAAGCATGATATATAAGTAAGCCAGTGGATTTTGGTTTATAGGGGTCGAGTCGCATTATTTGGTATCCTGGCATGTCCATTTCTGCATCTGATATATGAGAAGATAACCGGGATTCAGAAAAACAAAATACATGAAAACTGTTTCCATCACTGCGAAGTATAGTTGCAATGTCATCTTTTTTGTTTATTGCATTATTGATGTTAAGGTACCCTACACGAAGTCCATGTTTGGATGGCCATATGTCTGAAGTCCTAGGCATGTTGCAGTGTATAGCACTAGGTATGGCTTAAATAGAATGGTGAGAGGGAACACTAAATAAATCACTACTTATTTACAAAACAAATATTCACTTTCTAAACCAGTGGCCTAACTATTGAAATTCTAGTAATGATATGGGAAAAAAATCATATAAAAAATCAGAAGACAAGGTGGGAGTAATCAAACAAAGGATCAAATCTAAAAATCGCAAGTATCAAAGAAACCACGAATCAAAAAAAAAAAAAAAAAAAAAATTATGATTTGAAAATAGATTACAAATTAATCTGTGTAATTTTCACACAGCACAAGGTCAAAACCTATAGAGTATTTCAAAGACAAAAAAAGGGGAAAACTACGTGAACAATACCAAGAAACGTTTGTACGAACGTAAGCAAAACACTTAAAAAAAAAAAAACCAACAGGAAAGCACAATCAGTCTGAACCTCTTATGAGCAGGCAACTGCATCACACACCATGCGCTCTCTCTCTCTCTCTCTCTCTCTCTCTCTCTCTCTCTCTCTCTCTTCAGCGCCCCCTCCCTCTTCCTCCCTTCCTCTCTCTCTCTCACTCCCTCCGACTCCCCACCCCCATGACCTCCCCTCTCCCACCGCCTCCACACACATACGTACGTGCGTGTTCATCCAAACCACGCAGACAATGACGCAGCAGGATTGTTCAAACCAGTAAAAGACATGCTATGAATACAATAATAGGCGCTTGACACTGCTTAATGTAATGCATTTACATATACATTCACAATTGACCATTATGTTGAATGTTCAACATGTGGGATGTCATCATGTTCAGCCAGTGCAAATAACGGGTCATGTCATTAGTGGGAAACATGGGCTGGGTACTGGACATTGAGTTCAGTTCCCGCTGGGCAGGGAAGACATCCGGGTTCCGATCGTAGTACGGTGACCCTGACTCTATGTCAGGATGTACACGGGGGTTAGGCAGTCTGTGTGGGGGTGGGTTAGTATGAAGCATTGGTTCTGGCTGAAAGCATCGATTCTGATCATTAGATTGCCTCACCAAAGAAGGGAAATGCTGCATGGACTGTAAAGGGGGTATGGCACGGTTTCTAACCTGGCCATTGTTGCAGCCAGGATCCTGTTGGCGCGGGAAGTCGGAACGATGGACAGGGGCATAGCTAGAGGCCTGGTTTGGGCCCTCTGTGTTAAAAGGAGATTGACAATGTGAATAGTAACTACGCTGGCTAACATTACCTATAGGAGTAGAAGGGTTATTTGACAAACGGGCATCAGGAGCATTCTTATGGTTAGCTTGCGAGGAATAGTTGGATGGGTAAGCATACCAGGTATCACGGAAGCTGGGGACAGGCTGGGAGGTATGAGGATTACCATGAGGAGCGGAGTGCAACTGCTGGTTGGGAGACATGTCAGAAAGGATGGCATCGTTAAATCCGACATTGCCAGCATTGAATCTGAAATGAAAATCCCGTGAATATTTGTTCCCTCCCTGCCGACCGTTTGGCAAATCCCGCTCTGTCTGGTGACCTCTGCGCTGTGGCAGTGTGTCTACCAGCCAGTCCAAGACAGTGCTCTTGAATTTAGAGGCCAGCTGAGCTGTACCCTTAAAACTGGGGTGGGTGAGGTCTTTGTACATGGCCAGCTTAGGAGCACCAGAAGCGGCAATAAATGTGTCAGTGTTGTCTATAAAAGTAGCTTCAGACTGGAAACAAGCTTCTCTAAGATTTCGGTTTGTGGGGAAAACAGAATTATTCAAATTGTGTCTGCCCTTTGCTGGAATTAAGGAGCTGAATGCTATTTTTGAAGTAGGGAAAGCTTGATGACACAGGTTAATCAACTGTGTCCATTGTTGAACTGTGACCTGTCCTGACGGGCAGTCATTTATGCCAACATGAACGATTAGGGCTTTGACTTTGTGATTAGCTGATTGACGGATAAGCCAATGCTCTAAGTCATGGGTTGAAATTCCTGACACACAGATTTTAGACATATTATAAGAGCGTAACGCTAGTCTCTTGGGGTCCAGGTACTGCAAGACAGAGTCACCAATTAAGAGCGCAGACACTTGATCATTCACAGATATAGAACTTAAGATATCATGGGGAGAGAGTTTGAGTCTTGTTTTATCGGATTGAGAGTTTACATTATCTGCTTTAGCTTTCTGCTGATGTTGAGAATACATGTCACTGGATGCATTTTCACATAAATCACTACTAGACAAAGGAGCAAAAACATTACTGACAGGAATGGAATAGTCAATCGTAAGATGAGCAGACGAGGAAGCGTCATCACAAACGCCAGGTTTGGCAGGAAGGGCTGCTGGATCAGAGAGTGAGGCACTGGGTGTGTTGCACACCCCTGAGAACAAAAAAGGACAAGGATCAATGCCATGATGGTCATAAATACCCGTTACCCTTTTAACAATCTTTATTGTCGAAACAGTATGACTGATGTTCCAAGTACCTACTTAATTGGGGAACAAAATGAAAATGTAACAGTTCTGCTACTATTACGACATTCGAATTAACTACTTTAACAAGTAGTGGGGCACCTTCTCTCTGGTCTGTGATCCTGATGGTCGTCTGGCAGACTGGCACTGCTTCCTGTTTGGTCCTGCCACAAAAAAACTGTGTTGAAATACTTTCGAAGAAAATTCTAACTAAACATCAAGAAAGAAGACATTAACACCTATGAAAAGGATGCATTAAACCCTAGGAAAGGAGAAGTCGACGTACGACGACGTAATTCTGTAAGAAAGAAAATATGTTAAACTCTGTGAAAGAATACTTCCAATCATATAATCTCAAAGGCACTGAATTGTGCGAAAGAGGAAACAAAAGCCATGAAAGTACAGCGAACCCTATATAAGAGAAACACGTAGAACTCTGTGAAAAGGTAATACTAAACCCTAGAGCTAAGAACAATACAGAGGACAAAAGGACACTGAATGCGATAGAAAGAGACACACTAAGTCATCACAAAAAAGACACTAGGCCCTTTGTAAAGAGGACACTAAACTCTATGCAAGAAAGGCATTCTACCTGTGAAAGGACAACAGACCATGGAAAAGAAGATGACAGAAACCTCAATAACAGACAATAGTCCATATGAAAGAACACAACACAAAGGGTCATTAACAAGCCAGTTGGACATAAAATCCATACGAAAGGAAGAGCATAAACTTAAACACTACACACCAAGAATGAACAGTACACTGAATCTATAAAAGGAGAAAACACGAGCCCATACAAAAAAAAGAGGACGCTAGCCCGTATGGAAGGAGATAACACTAGCCCCTGCAAAAGAAGAGGACGCTAACCCCTATGAAAGGAGTGAACACTAGCTCCTGTGAAAGAAGACTCCAACCCTATGAAAGGAATGAACACTAGCCCAAAGAAGAGGAGAGAACACTAGCTCCTGTGACAGAAGAGGACGCTAACTCCTATAAAAGGAGAGAACAAGAGAACACTAGCCTCTGTGAAAGAAGAGGAAGCAAAAAACCTTTAAAAGGAGAGAACACTAGCCCTTGTGGAAAAAAGAGGACGCTAACCCCTATGACAGGACACAACACTAGCCCCTGTGAAAGAAGAGGACTCTAACCCCTATGAAAGGAGAGAACACAAGCCCCTATGAAAGAAAAGAACACTAGCTCTGTGAAAGAAGAGGACCCTAACCTTTATGAAAGGTGGTCGTGTGGTGTGGTGTGGTGTGGTGTGGTGGTGATGTGGTGTGGTGGTGGTGTGATGTGGTGGTGCTGGGGTGGTGGTGCTGGGGTGGTGGGGGGTTGTGGTGAGGTTGTGGTGTGGTTGTGGTAGTGGTATGGTGGTGGTTGTAGTGTTGGTGTTGTGGTGGTAGTGGTGGTGGTGTGGTGTGGTGTGGTGGTGTGGTGTGGTGGTGGGGTGGTGTCGTGGTAGAGTGGTGGTGCCCTGGGTCAGTTTGGCCTGGGATAGGGTAGGGTCAGACAAGGTCAGTGAGGGTTGGGGGGTCAATCTGGCCTGAGCTGGGCTTGGCCTAAGCCGGCCTAGGCCTAGGCGCTGGCTATGGGGTAGGGTAGGTTAGGGTGGGGTTGGGTTTGGAAGGGTCAGCCTTGCCTTGCCCACCTAGCCTGAGCCAGTTTGGCCTGGGCTGGCCTGGGAATGTCGGGCGTGAACAAGAGCAGTAAAAACACTTCTTGCTCAAATGACCACTTTTCTCAGACACATGAACAATCTGACCCCCAGCTGGCCGATGACCGATCCACGCATACCTCCAACTCCAATGACCAACAGAATGAGCAGACCCACCAGGAGCCGGTTGAAAAGAGGCAGCTTCATCCACCAGTCAAGACACCTTGAAAGACAAAACCCAGTCTTGATGGAACACGAAGCAAAGCCTATCCCGGCAAATGTCACCCACCCATCTTGGAAGAGGCAGGTGTTCCCAACAGTCGTCACCAGCATTCCCGGAGTGGAGAAGAGAGGAATACAGTCAGACACCCAAAGGAAGGCCCTGACCATGGAGTATATCTGCAACCAGTACCCCCAGGAAGACTGGACCCATCTCTTCACAGATGGTTCCGCCACAGAAGCAACGAGGGATGGTGGAGCTGGAATCTTCCTCCGATACAAAGACCGAGATGAAGAAAATTGCAATGCCAACAGGAAAATACTCCACCAACTTCCGAGCTGAGCGAGAAGCCCTCTGTGAGGCAGCCACAACAGTCTTGCAGAACTCCAAAAGAACAACAGGGCAGGTGCTGGTGTTCTCTGACGCTCTCTCTTGTGCTCCAAGCCCTCAAGAACTCCCGCTGCAAAGAACAGAACCATCTCACTTCAGCCCTTGTTGCCCTGAGTGCCAGAGTGGAGAAAGTGGTGATACAATGGGTAACAGCACACTGTGGTATCAGAGGCAAC
>JAMYXO010005022.1:0-16281 GCA_033310375.1 Conus canariensis | reverse complement strand
CGGGAATTTGGTGGCGGGTAAAAAGACAAAACTGGTTTTGAAAAAGGGAGGAATTTTTTTTTCAGCCGATAACAAAGAAAACAAAAAGAACGACGAAAACAAAGGGAAAAAGAAAAGGAAATTTTGATAAAGAAGTAAGGAAACAGAAAAAAGACAAAAAAGGAATGGAAAAAAGAAAGGGGGAAAAAAGCAAAAGTAAAGGAGAGAAAACCCAAAGAAAAGTAAAGGAAAACGAAAAAAAAGCCACAGAAAGGGGGGAAAACAAAGAAGAAACAAACAGAAAACCAGTTTGAATTTTGGGGGAGAGTCGTAGAAGAAAAAAATGGACAAGAAAAAACAAATTACAGAAGGGGAATGGCATTTTGGTTTTTTTGAAAAAGGACGCCAAGTTTTTGACCCAAAGGGAAGAGAAAAAAAAGACAACCTGGTGGAGGAAAAAGGGAGAAACAGGGGCAGTGGATGGACAGGGGAGAGAAACAGAAGAAGATGGATGGACGGGGGAAGAAAACAGGGGCAGTGGAGGGGGAGGGGGGAGAAACGACGACAGTGGATGGACGGGGAAGAAACAGACGGGCAGATGGATGGACGGGGAGAAAAAAGACAGACAATGGATGGACAGGGGAGAGAAAAGAC
Source organism: Conus canariensis (assembly GCA_033310375.1). Lineage (NCBI taxonomy): Eukaryota > Metazoa > Mollusca > Gastropoda > Neogastropoda > Conidae > Conus > Conus canariensis. The sequence goes on along the minus strand of JAMYXO010005022.1, from coordinate 15,648 downwards.
GGGAGATGGAGGACAGAGGGGAGGAAACGAGGGGCAGTTTGGGGGACAGAGGGGAGAAACAACAGACAGAGGTAAAAGAGGGAGAGAAACAGACAGACAGATGGAGGGACAGGGGAGAGAAACAGCGACGATGGATGGAAGAGGGAGAGAAACGGGGACAGAAGATGGTGGCAGAGGGAGAAAAAACAGCAGAAGAGGATGGAAAAGGGGAGAGAAAAGACGACAGTGGATGGCGAGGGAGAGAAACAGACAGACAGATGGATGGACAGGGGAGGAAAACAGAAGACAGTGGATGGAAGAGGGAGAAAAAAAAACAGACAGACGTGGATGGACAGAGGGGGGGGAAAAGGGGGGGGGGGAGAAAACAGACAGACGGGGGTGGCAGAGGGAGAGAAACAGACAGAAACGGATGGACGAGGGGAGAAACAGACAAAAGATAGGCAGAGGGGAAAAACAGAAGACAGAGGTGACGGGGGGAAGGAAACAGACAGCAAGGATAGGAGGGGGGAGGAAAAACGAAGAAAGATGGATGGAAGAGGGAGAAAAACAGACGACTTTTGATGGACAGGGGAGAGAACAGCAGCAGATGGATGGACGAGGGAGGAAACAGGACAGATGGATGGACAGGGAGAGAAACAGAAGACGATGGGGAAGAGGGAGGAAAAAGACAGACAGATGGTGGACAGAGGGAGAGAAACAGACAAAAAGATGGATGGACAGGGGGGAGAGAAAAAAGACAGACAGAGGATGGAAGGGGAGAGAAACAGACAGAGGATGGACGGGGGAGAGAAACGACAGCAGAGGTGGACAGGGGGGAAAAACAGACGGCAGATGGAGGACAGGGGAAAGGGAGAAAAGACAGACAGATGGATGGACAGGGGGAGAGAAAAAAGACAGACAGAGGGATGGCAGAGGAGAGAAACAGACAGACAGTGGAAAGGACGAGGGAGAGAAAAGAAGACGAGGGGATGGAAGAGGGAGAGAAACAAAAAGACAGATGGATGGACAGAGGGAGGAAAAAGACAGACAGTGGAGGACAGGGGAGGAAAAGACAGACAGGTGGGGAGGGAGAAACAGAAGACAGTAGAAGAGGGAGAAAACGACAGACAGAGGATGCAGAGGGGGAGAAACGACAGACAGTGGTGGAAGAGGGAGAGAAACAGACGACGATGGTGGACAGAGGGGAAAAAAGACAGCAGATGGTGGCAGAGGGAGAGAAACAGACAGACAGACGGATGACAGAGGGAGAGAAACAGACAGAAAAAGGGAAATGGCAGAGGGAGGAAAAGACAGACAGAGGATGGAAGAGGGGAGAAACAGCAGGGGATGGATGGGGGAAGGAAAAGACAGACAGTGGTGGACAGGGGAGGAAACAGACAGAAGAGGGAAACAGAGGGAGAGAAACAACGACAGGGGATGACAGAGGGAGAGAAAAAACGACAGACAGATGGATGGACAGAGGGGAGAAACGCAGGAAGATGGATGGCAGGGGAGAGAAACAGAAGGCAGATGGTGGAAAGGGGGAGAAACAGAAGACAGATGGATGGACAGGGGGAGAGAAACAGAAGACGATGGATGGCGGGAGAGAAACGACAGACGAGGATGGGGGGAGGAAACGACAGACAGATGGATGGACGAGGGGGAGAAACAGAAGACAGATTGGACAGAGGGAGAGAAACAGACGGGGAAGATGGTGGACAGGGGAGGAAAAAGCAGAAGTGGAGGGAAAAAAACCCAAAAGGGGGGAGGGGGGAGAGAAAAGAAGGCGATGGTGGAAGAGGGAGAAAAGGAAGACAGATGGTGGCAGGGGGAGAGAAACAGGAAGATGGATGGAAGGGGAGAGAACAGAAGCGATGGATGGAAGAGGGAGGAAACAGACAGGAGGGGAAAATGGACAGGGGAGAGAAACAAAAGGGGGCAGATGGATGGACGAGGGAGAAAACAGACAGACAGAGGAGGCAGGGGAGAGAAAACAGACAGACGATGGTGGACAGAGGGGAGAAAAAGACAGAAGATGGATGGAAGAGGGAGAAAAAAAGAAAAGACAGTGGAGGGGGGGGGGAAAAACAGACAAAGATGGGGAAGAAGAAAAAAAGACGGGAGAGGTGGCGAGGAGGAAAATGTTGCTTGGGGACACATTCGGGGTTGTCCGCAATACAAAAAAGGGTAAAAGCAGGTAAATTGGCTGGGGGGAAAGGGGAGACGTGGAAAGTGAGGCGAGTGTTTGAACGCTTGCGTAGTTTGCTAACACATAGATAGCGTTTGGATGGTGCAATATTGATTGCGGTTCGTGGAGGTAACTGGCAGGTTGTCATGTTTAGTTTCGGATTTTTCAATTAAGCAGCCCGCGGGCCGATTCAGCGGGCCGTAAAAAAGGCTAATAAAAGGGGGGGAAATCACAAAACAGTATGATTAACGTCCTTTTTGCGCCCAGTTTGAGAAGACAAGTGTTTGATAATTCTTTTTTTTGTCATGGCGGTGAAGTTTTCGGCATTTAGGCAAATTAAGGGTAGTTTTGTTGTTGTTGAGAGCAATTTTCCTTTGGGTTCTTAAAAGTGTGCGAATCAGGCTCAAGAGGGAAATCTCCAAGTCGAAAGGAAAAGGGGGAGTTATGGGAAAAATGTCCGAGGGATAGTGAAAGTATGCCGACCGCCCGGGCCCGGGTGGAGGAGAAAGTCCCCCACACACTGCTATTCACCCGGGGGGCCCCCGTGAACCCGAGGGAAGGGTTCGGTGTCCGTCCGGTTTGGTGCCGTCGGCCTTTTAGGAAAGGGTCAAAGACCATTCAGTCGTTCTTGTCCCGCGAATGATGGAAAAGGGTTCGGCCCCCATTGAGTGATTTGCACCTTGTTTTATAGAGTGTAGTAAATATGGAAGATCAGTCCTGGCTTGTGGGGGGCCAGGTGTTTTACAAATGGGTGCTTCGGGAATCGGCATGGTCTGATTTTGGAGGTTTGCATTAACCCCTTGGTACCCCCAAGTCTTTTTTGGTGCTAGCAGCTTTTTTTTGGGGTGTGTGTATGTGTAGGTGACTGTGATTCCCTTGGTGGAAAAAAAATAATTCGAGGAGTTTTTGGGACAAAAACGTGTGTTGTGTGTGTGGTGTGGTGTGTGTGTGTGTGTTTGGTTGGTGTGTGTGTGTGTGTGTGTGTGCCATGTTCCATTATTTGAACCCAGTTAAATGGGGTTTTTCTGGATTATGATGCTCAGAAAACCAGGAAGTTTTTGTGACTCTTTAGGGAAAGTGAGTCATCCCGTCTTGTGAGGGCTAAAAAAAATACAGCGAAAAGCGGGGGGTTTGCTGTCCCCTTGAACCCCGGAGGGTTTTTGAATTGTTCCTGGGGGGGGACGAGACGTAAAGGTTGTGTAGCCTGGGAAGCGCGAGGGAAAAGAATTGTTCCCGTGTGGGGAGGGTTTGACGAAAGACGTGTCAGTTTTGGAGCTAGACAGGGAGTGCCCGACAACGGTGAAAGTTTGCGCCGGAAGCCCGTGGGAGAGGTGCAGAGGGCCCTTTCCCTGGGGGGTGAAGTTTCCGTGGAGTCCCGGGGATCGGTTGAGGGTGCGATAAGTACGTTGCGTGTCCCCAACTGGGATTTTGGCCCTCGGAGGGACACAACGTGTGGCGCTTCAGCTGTGTGCACAGTGGGATGAGAGAACTGCGTTAACCAAAGGGAAATGGCAAGTTTTGGACGTTTATTTTTTTAAGTTTATAAGTGTGCAAACAGAAAGTGAAATATGTCTTTCAGGGTTTTTAAGAGTAAAGAAGGAAACGGGATGCGTTATGAGATTATCTGTGTGATGTTTACTTTTTTGTAGAAAAAGATAAGTTGTTGTGTAGTGTGGGTGGGGACGGAAATGTTTGGCCCTAGTTTTTGGCGGGGGTGGGAAGGTGGTGGGCAGCGGGAGGGGTTTAGGGAAAACGAAAGGAACCCCCCCCCTGTCCATTTTTTAAAAAGGGGGCGTTGGGGGATCCCTTTTTTATTTAAAAAAGGGTGTTTCTTGTGAGGGAGAGGGGTCAACCGCGCGTGTTTTGTCTGGTAATTTGTTTGTCCCTTTTGCCCGGCGAAATGATATTTTGTTTTCCTTCGAAAATGGCATTTTTAAAGGGGACTGCTAACGCATAAAAAATTTAAAGCTTTTTTGTCTGGGTGTTTGTGTTTTTTGTGTGTTTTGTTATTATCTTTCATCTAAGACGTAGGCGTGGGGAGTTTTTTTTGTGAATAAGTGGGGGTGTGTGTGTGTGTGTGTGTGTGTGTGTGTGTGTGGGGTGTGTGGTGTGTGTGTGTGTGTTGTGTTTGTGTGGTGTGGCGTGGCGTGATAGAGTGCGTCGCTGTCAAGGTCTTTGTGCAAGGAGTGAAGGAAATCAAGTGGCCAAGATGTGTGTCATCACAACGCTGCTGAAAAAAACCCAAAAAATTAAACGAGCAAAAAAATCAACGATGATGAAAAAAAAAAAAAAAAAAAGAACAGAAAACAAAACCATCCGTACCCGATAGCACAGCCCTGACAGAGAAAAAAAAACTCCCGCCTGCAGCCCCTGCGGCCCCCAAACAGATGATCCAGTTTGAACGGGAATAGTACATTGACAGTCGGGCTTGGCCCCATCCCCATCCCCAATGAGTTATGCATTGAGCCGACACGTGAAGTGGGTTTTAACCCGTTTTGTTTTTGTTTCGATTGTTTTTTCTTTTTTCCCCTGAACTTTCAACCCTTTTTTTTATCCAATTGTTGCGATTCTTGTTTTCTTTGGATTTTGTTTCCCGATTTCGATGCCCGTTATTTTTTTTTTTTTTCACGTTTTTTTGGTTTTTAGTTGATCTTACTCAAAAATGTTTGCCTTTTTTAGTTTTTTATTTTGTAATTATTTAGGTTTTTTTTTTTAGAATTTTTTTTTATGTGGGGATTTTTGGGAAAGGTAGGTGGATTTTTTTGGGCTTTTTTTTAAAAAAGGTGAAAGATTTAAAAAATTTGTGAAATTTTGTGTTTGTTAAAGGGGTAGGAGTGAGCAGGGCCTGTGGTAGGGAGGTGGATGGGGAGAGCGTTTGTTTTTTGTCGGATTGAAAGGATCCTGGATTTTTTGCGCTTTTGATCCTGCCCGGAAAGGTAAAATATCTGTACAAAAAGAAAGAGTTAAATTTTCCCTGTGAATTGTTTTAATAGGTAGGAAAATGTAAATGATAAATGTTAAAAATGTTTAAATTAAACAGTAACCCATTTTTTTAAGGTATAAAATGAAATAAAGAAGAAAACTTATTTCATGTCCTTTTTGTGAAGAATGTGTGCAATCACAAAGAATATTTAAAAGGGGGTAAAGTTTCCCCACCTCGGGTTTCCTGTTTGCTTGCTTTTTGGGAAGGGTGCAAACCAGGCTGGGGGCCCGATTTGCCGTGTCAGGGGACATGTAACAAAACAAACACAAAAACAACAAAAACAACATGGCAATGGGAAATTTAATGTTGAGTCAAACGACAACTTTGGTGTTTTTTAAAGGAAACGTTGCGAATTTTTTGTTTGGAGGGTTTGGGTGGGCTCTGTGTGTGATATTCATCTTTTTAAAGTTTATTGTTAATCCCGAGTTTGTTTTTGTTTGTCTGTCTCTCAGTCGTCGGCGAATCATCAAAAAGGTACTAAAATAATTTAAGCAAATTTCGTCCGGGATCGTGGGTAGGAATAAACCCCTTAAATGTTTGTGTGGATCCGTACTTGGTTTAGTTCAAGAAAATCAGGATCGTTGAAGATAATCAAAAAATCGTTTTGAAAGAAAACAACAAAAAAGAAAAAAGAAAGAACTACGGACCTATTTTATGAAAAAGAAAAAAAAAGAAAAAAAAAGGGGGGAAAAAAATTTTGCCTATGGGCGAGGGATTTAGTTTCAGTTGGATCTGTCAAATAGCGGATCCAGGCTGCTCTTATTTTTAAAAGATTTGAAAATTTTCCCCTGAAAAATATAGTTACGGTTCGCTTGATCGAAGAAAAAGTATTTGAATCGGGCTATGAGGCAAACGGCGACTTTTTAGTTTTTGATGTCCAAGGGGAAACAACTGTTTCGGTGGCGTGGGGCCCTTTCCGTTCCTGCGGTAAAAAATTGGGAAGTGACGCAAAGGACGGATCAAATTTCATTCCCCCTTTGCCATTTTTCTGCATTCCCGGCTGTCTCTCTGCTTTGCTTTGTGTTTACCCCTTTCGTAAACTCTTCTCTCTCTTCTCTCCCTTTTCTCCCCTCTTTCTCTCTCCTCTCTCTCTTTTCTCTCTTTTTGGTTTTTGTTGAATGGATTCTTTCTTTTTAAAATTTTTTCGTGTACTCTGCATAAAGTTGTTTCTTTTTCACGTATGTCGTTTGATTTTTTTTCTTACTTCGTATAGTTTTTTTTGGGCTTTGCCCAGAGGATGGTGTGAAAAAAAAAATTTAGCTTAATCCTTACCCCTTTTAAATACACTTCGTTCGTTCGTTTTCTGTTCTCTTCTTCTCTCTCTCTCTCTCTTTTTCCCTTCCCTTTCCCCCATTTTTACCCGGGCCCCCCCTCCCCCCCCCCCCCCCTCACCACATTCTAAAAGAGAAAGAGAGGGGGAGAGGTGGAAAATGGGGAGGGAGGGGTCACAACTTATATCGGGATGAAAAGATGTAAGAATACATACTTCAAGAATAGTGGGAGACAGAGAAAAACAGACGAATGACAGAGAGTAGACGACAGACAGACAGAAGACCCCGAAAACCCCAGCACACAGATTTATAAACGAAAGCACACACAGAGCACACGACCCACAAAACCACGATACACACACGGTGTCACACACCAACACACAAAACACACCACAAACACCACAAAACGCCCACCACCACACAACACACACAACAACCACATACACACGGCACAGCACGCGCCCCAAAAAACAGCACACACACACACCAAAACAACACACAACACCCCCACCACACACAACACACACACACACACCCCCTTTACCAACACAATTAGAATATGTCAGAAAAGAGAATGGGATTTGTCAAAACGTGTTTGCAAACAAATTCCCACATGAAAGTGCACACATAAATTCTGCAGCCAGTTTTAAAGTCCATAGAAAGCAAAGACTTTCCGGTTTTGGGGGGAAAAAGCGGAGATTCCCCATTACTTTTAAAATGATAACCCGATATCGCATTTGGAACAATATTAAGTGCCAAGATCTTATCAACAAAGTTTATCAGTCAATGATCTCTTTAGGACACCGAAGAAAGAAAGGCGAAGTTTATTCAAAAACCCTTTTCAAAAGATGGATTACAGCAGTCGGAAAAAAAGGGTTTCATTTGGTGGATTTTCTGAAGTTTTAATCAATGCGAAGGGAAAGTTTATGTTCTTCTGGAAGGGAAAAAAAAGAAAGAAAGCACCCCCAAGCTCAAAAATTTTTTGCCCCCAGTTGCTGGGAATACAAACAGGGGGCTTTTTTTGGAGCAAGCATTGAACGATTGCGGGCGAGACCAACCAGATTCAAAAAAGCGCCCATGAACTCCGAAATTGAGGGGGCCCTTATATAACCGACAGAGAAAAAGTTTTGCACGACAGCCAAAGTTTGTTGGGGACGGAAATACTTTTTTTCCCAATGAATTTTTTTTGACCAACAACGTTATGACCTAATGCAAGGATTTCAAAAAAAAAGATTTTCACCACAGAATAAAAAAGACAAAAAATGGATTCATGTTATTGGAAAGTTCCAACCGCACTTTCCCCATATTTGTTGGTTTTTTCTTGGAGCAGAAAATTTAATGCTTGATTTCCATTGTTTTTCTTTTGCTATAAAGTTATGTTGCAAGAGTGACGACGCTGGAATTAGTTCTTGATGTCTTAACTGATCATCTGACCCACAAAACCTCTGGTTTTATATGGCAATAAAATATGTTTTGTTCTTGTTCTTTTCTTTTACTTTTTTTGTCCACAAAACCACACACACACACACACACACCCACACAACACACACAAACACAACAACCAAAAACACCCCCCAACACAAACAAACATACACAAACACACGCCCACCACACACACAACCAAAAACCACACCCCCACCCACGCACGGCAGCACGCCGCCCCAAACACACACAAACACACACCACCCCCACGCACACAAACATTTTGGGGAACCGCAGCACATAGTTACTACAACACAGCACTCGTCTGTTACACAGGGGGGGATAGACAGATAGCCCCGCCAACAAAACACAAACCAACACACACACACACCCCACCCAAAAACCCAAACCCCCCACACAAAACCACACAGCCCCCACACACCACACACACACCCCAAACCACACACACCCCAAAACCACCACACACCACCAAAAAACAAAAAACAAAATGGAAACTCCACAGGAGGGCCAAGCACGCAACCCCCCCCAAAGCACGCACCACACAATAAAAAAACAAGGGGACCCAAAGGGGGGACGCACCCCCCCAGACACACAACCCCAACACACAAACACACACACACACACCACACACACACCACACGCAGCGAAAGACCCCTGAGGGCTTGCTGTGATTTGTGGGGGGGAAAGCCACCTGGGGCCCATTATCGATCCACGTTCCCAAGGGCGGAAAACCTGACTCGGGCCCTCCTTTCCCGTAGGCATGGGGGGGAAAGGGGGATCCCAAAGTCTTAAAGGCTAGTCAACGGCAGTGTCAAATGGGGTTTTGTGCCGCGAAAGGGAGACAAGTTTCCCTGTCCCCCGTTGACTGTTTGGCAAGAAAGTTTCGGAAGCTTTTTTTAAAAGTTTTGGGAAAATTGTTTTTTGGGGTTTGGGTTTTGTGGAAAACACTGTTATGCCTCACGTGGTATTGAAACTACGTTGAATCAGGACTGGCCCAATTCAGATTTTTTGGTAGTTTAAAAAATAATTTTTGTGATTTTTTTTAAACCCAAATTGGGTTTGTGCCCCAGGGGGGAACGAATTTTCGAATGTTACGGGGACCCCAAAAACCAGGCAGTTTTGCCCAAAACCGGGCTTGAATTTTTTTAAAACGGTCGTTTTTCAGTGCGCAGTGTAACAAATTGAAATTTTCCCCCCAACCCGTTTCTTTCGGTGACGTCCCTTGGGACCGTTTCTTTCTTATTTTGGGGGCGTTTTTAAAATTGAGTGTTTTACCCAGTTTAAACTGTGTGTGACTGGCCTTAAAATTGATCTTTGGGGGCCCGTGCGCTTTTGGGAAGACCGGGGGTTCGTAGTGTTTTGTCTGGGTTTTGTTTTTGGGGTTTTCTGCCTTTTTAGGGTTTGCTTTGCGATGCTGCCTGATTTTGGGGAAGTGGCGGGTTTGTCGAGTGACTGGTGATGAGGGGGTTTGTTTTTTAGTTTGTTTTGGGTTTGTTGTTTTTTTCCCTTTTCTTTTTTTTTTTGTTATTTTTGTTTTTTTAAATTCATTTTAAAATATCTTTTCCCGAAATTTATTTTTTTCTTGTTTGGATTTTTTTTTCTTCGATCAATTTTTTCCTTTTTTTTTTTCCCAATTTATTCTTTCTTTTATAGGGTTGTTTACTCGTTGTTTTTTTTTTTCCCCTTTTTGTTCCTTATTGTTTTTTTTTTAAACCCTTTCCCCCCCTTTTTTTTTTTCATTTTTTGTTCTTTTCCCTTTTTTTTTTTTCTTTTTTCGTTTTTCTTTTTCCCCAATCATTGTACCAGAATTTTGACTTCAGAAAAATTTCAGTTTGATTGATAAAGCAATCAGCCACTGACGGGACTTTTGGTTTTTCCCCCATAAATAGTTCTGTTTTTGGGTTTTTTTTCCCTTTCTTTTTTTTTAAAATTTGTTTTTTTCCACTTTTTCTTTTTCCCTGATGTTGGTCTTTTTTTTTTTTTCCCCCTTTAGGGCCCTTTGTTAATTTTCAAAATTTTCCTTTAAAAGGTAAAGGCGCAGTGTTTTTTGGGGGATTTTGGGAAAAGCTTTAAAACTTACAGCCCCAAAAAAAGGGCCCCAGAGTTACTTTAAAAAATTTGATGTAGCCAGCTTGTTTTTCTTTTTAAATGTTGTACCCAGCTTGCTTTCCCTTTATTAAATGATGAAACCCCGGGTTGCTTTACTTTATAAAAACGATTTAAACCCAAAACGTCAAGGTCTGGTGGGGCCCAAACCCAAAACCCCTGGGAACGTTCAATGGCAACCCTTCCAACTTTGGGGCGGAAATCAAAAAAGGTGGTCGAAAAAGCCAGGGGCCAAAATCATCCCCGGGCCCCCAAACGGAATACCTTCCCCAGTTTTAAAGGGAAATGCCCCCAAGGTGCTGGAGGGGTTCCACAGGCTGCTGCGATCGGTTGGGGGGAAACCGAAGATAGGGGCCCAGGGATGACGGCAGATGGTTTGAAAAAAAATCCCCAAAGAGCAAAACTAAAGTGAATTAGCCATTCGGGCCCAAATTTTCCCACTACTAAAATTTTCGAAGGGGAAAAATCTTCTTTCGTAAATGGCAGCGATGAAAAAGTCCCTGAGGAAAACAGGTACTTGGATGTGAAAGCCCAGAAAGGGGGGAAACCCCAGGGGGCGGGGGATTTTGGGAACACCCCACAATGATCTGGGCGAAATTTCCAAAAAGAAAAAACAAAAAAAGAGAGACATGGCGAAGTGTGGTTGTTTCGGGAAAACCATATGGATTGTCCCCCCATGGATGTACAGTTGGTCTTGGGGTTGTCCCAGGGTTGCCAAAGAACATCGGCATGTCAAGAAGTTTTTTCAATGGTTTTAAATTTGCGGTTCTCTAAAAAGGAGTACCCCAACAGACTGGATCAATTGGGAAAGGGGGTTTTATTCCCAATTGGGCTGTGAAATTTCCCCAATACTGTTGTGTGGCAATGGAACTCATCTTGAAAGCAGAAAACAAAAAAAGCGGGGAAAACCCAAAACCTTGGCGATGGAAAAAAATTTGCTCCTTCAAGGGCCCTTCATGGATGAAATACAGTTTTTTCCCCCGAAAAGGACGGGGACCTTTCATGTGCTGGAGAGGCTGGACGAACTTTAGTTCCCTCACCCGAATGAAGTTAAAACCCAAAAAAATTTTAGGGAAAGTCTCTCATGAGGAAAGGAAAAAGTGGCGGATCTGTGGTCTTCATTTGGTTGAAAACCCAGGCCATTCCAACGTCACAGAAGAACCAGAAGAGCCTTGGAAGAGGGTATGATGTACGCTGAAAGACACAAAGGCAAAAGAAAAAGCAGAGGCGGGGGAAGGCTTGGAGCCCTTTTGCCCCGTGTGGGTTTCAGGGAAAAATTAAAAAGGGTTTGGGTTTGTCTGCGTTCATGCTGTTTCCAAAAGCTGCTAGGGCCCTTGATGATAACGACATCCTGCACCAGCTTAGTGGAGGAATGGAACCCAAAATAAAACAATTTTCAAAAGGAAATGGTTGGGGTTGCCCCACCCTGTTGAGGGCATAGCGTTTTCTGTGGGCCAAAGGGCAAAGCTGAAACTCCCTTAAAACCCAATCTGGGGAAATAAAAAAGCGGGGAAAGATAAAGATTCAAAGTTGATGGGGGGATCAGGAGACAAGGGTGGTAAAAAGCAATTAACCCCCAAAGCTGAAGCAGGCAGAAAAGGGGAAAGTTAAAGGAGGCGTTGGATTCGAAAAAAAAAAGTTCAAGATCAGAAAAAAAAAAAAGGAACACACAGCCCAACAGCCCGGGGCCCTGGGGGTGACCAAAAAATAAAATGGGGGGTAAAAGGCCCCAAAGGAAAAGCCAAAAGAGACATGATGATTCGGGAAAGATGGGGAAAAGAAAAAGGGACCAAAAAAGACCCCAAAAAAGCAGCCCCAGCGACCCAGAAAGGGGCAATGGAAAAGTGGGGAGAATGACTCCAAAAAAGTCTCATTTTTTGGAATGACATTTGGACAGGGCCCCTTTCTCGGTTTAAACCCTTCATTCTCAAAATTGTATGCCTTTTCTCCCCTCAAATGAAAACGGGTAAAGGGGGGGGAAAAACAGACGCCCTGCAGGGCCCCCTTCCCCTTAAAAAAAAAACCAGGGGGAGAGGCCCTAAGTATGAAAAGGCCCCCTGGTCAAGGAAGGTAAACATGGAGGCAAAAACCCAAGTGCTCAAAAAAATTTGGGAAACAAGTAGTCTGGGTTGTACCAACACCCCCAAAAAAGGAAAATCGGAAACCCAAAAAAGCCCCCCGGCAACATTTTCACGGCAGGAGGGGGCAAATCATGGCCAAGAACAACAGGGCCACTGAAACATGCAGGAAGGTTGCGGGGCGGGGCAGATGACTGGGAGTGCATTGCAAAACCCCCAGAAGGGAAAAGAGTAAACCCCCAAAAGGATCTTCCGCAAGAGTGGCATGGACAGACTTTGTAGTCCAATTAAAATTTTAAACCCAAGCAGCTGATCATGATCAAAGCCCCACGGTGCCATTTGGGACCAAAATGGAGGAAGCTAAAATTTACAAGACTAAAAAGTATGCTGATCTGGAAAACCCGCCTGAGGAGGAAAGGCTATCGGGTTTAAAAGTCCCACTGCAAAAATTTTTGGAGTTGGGGGGTTTGAAAGGAACGTCTGCATACAGCCTCATGAAACAGCTCTCATTTGCGGGAAAGGGAAAAAAACCGGGGACCCCTAAAAGAAATTGGCAAAAAGGGGGCAGGAGGTGTTCAAGTGGTTTGGGTCAAGGGGGAACAAAAGTGAACTTTTAAGGGGCTTAATTTCCCAAAAATTATAAGGTGTCCCTTTTGGCTCAGTGGTTAAAGCGCGAGTCATTAAGAAAAAATTTGGGGCTTGTCCAGGGGGTCGGGTTCCAATCCCAGCCGGGTCGCCCCCGGGAGGGGAAAAAAAAGGGGGCCCCCCGCAAAAAGGGGGACATCCGGAGTATGAAGGGTTTTGGCCCCCAAACCCCCCCTAGGTTTTGGAGAAAAGGGGCCGAAACACTTGTTTGAAGGGGGCTTCTTTTTGGAGGACTCTCTGCTGCACGTTTCCCCACGAGTTTTTTTTTCCTGAAACCCAAAACTTGCTTTAAAAAATTGTAATTTTTTGTACCAGCTTTTTAAAATTTGGGAAAACCGGTCTTTTTCTGTTCGAGGGGGGAAAAGTTAAAGTAGGCTTTTGGTTCTGAATTGTGGAAATAAAGGGGCAGTTTGTTCGGGGGTTTTTATTAACTGTTGATATTTTGGGAAAAGGCAGGGTAAAAGGGTTTGTCTTGCTGGGTTTTGGGGGAATACTTCCCTTTTACCCTTTTTTCCCCCCGCGGGGGTCAAAGGTCATCCCTGAAGTGCTGTGGTGTGGAATGGAAATAATTTTTTACAAAAAACCTTTTTTTTAAGGGCAATGCTTTGAACATTTTCCGTTTTGCTATTCTTCGTTGTGAATAGGCCCCTTTTTACACTGTCAGTTTTGTCCTTTAAAGGTATCCCATCTATTTCCTTCCAAAACCTGTTGACTTTCCCAAGGGCAAAAAAAAAAATTTTTGGTTTTGAAATCTGGGTATGGGGGTTCTTTTTCTTGAGTTTTCCCCACATTTCACTTCTTGTGCATGATAACTTTTTTTCTTTTCCCCCCCAGTTTTTTAGGCTTGCAATTTGTTCTTTTTCTTTAATTTGAAAACCCTTTCGGTTTTCTTGGTTTTTGAGGGCCCCGGGAAAACAAAACTTTGTTCTTTCGGATATTTTATGTAATGTTCCTTTTGATGTTTGCGTTGTATATTTTTATACACAAAAGGGGCCCAACCCAAGTATTGTATTTTAAAAAAAGTCTGACAAAACTTTTGGTGATTTATTAGCATTTTTTCGGAAAACCCCCTTTTATGCACTCTCCTGTTTAAAAGTGTCTAAAAGGGTTTTTCCCAATTAGAAATTTTTTAAACCGAAGATTGATAAGGGGTTTTTAAACATTAATTGTGCCCTTTGTCAAAGCTTTGAAAAAAAAAAAGCAAGATTAAAATCGTTTTTTGGGGTTTGTTTTATGTCCCCTTAATTTCTATCCCCAGGAAAAACCGCTGGAATTGAAACCCGATTGTTTTTCCCCCTCGGTCAGCTGGAGTCAGTTAAAACGGGGTCAAAAATGTTTGGGTTGGGTCTATGATTGAAACCCGGGAAAAAAGGAAATGATAAAATTACAAAGGGACGGATGCGAGAAAAAAGTTTGTCCTTTTGTGTTTCGGGTTCCGTTTTCTTTCCTTTTTAATTTTAATGCGCGACAATTTTATTCCTTGCTTTCGTTTTTTTGGGGATACAAGCGAAGGGCCCCCAAAGAAAAACAGGGTAAACTTGTGAAGGTCATTTCGTAACTTTTTTTAGCCATCTAGACCGCAAAAATTGTTTCCCTCGAGAATTTCAATGTTTTCTTCAACATGTTATATAATTTGGGTTTTGTCATGTTTTGAACCAAAAATTCATTAAAAAATTCCCTGGATAAAAAGGGATTCAAGGATGTTTTCACCTTTTGGTTCCCGGTGCGGGTTTCCATTTTTCCATTCAGAATTCACTTTAAGTGTGTCAGTATCGGGCGTAAAAAATTGCTTCCCCCTAAATTGACTCAGATTTTTATAGTTAACAGGTATTATGTTCCCTATACGTCTGTGTATGTCCCCCAAATTTGATTTCCCGGTTTACGTGTTCTTTTATGTATATGTTTATGCTTTGATGACTTTTTTTCTTTTTTGCGCTGGGGAAATCTGTTTCTATCATTTATTCACGTTTTAAGAAGCTTCGAAAATTTTAATACCCTTTTTTTTTTTTCATTATCCCCGTTAAAAAAGCATTCGAATTTATTTTAAAATCAATTTTTTTGCAACATTAGGAGGTTTTTCTTATTTATTTTGTTTTAGAAAAAAAAAGGGAAAAACGCGACCTTTTACCCCTTTTTCATCGCAATTTCAGTTTTTCCCACAGCAAGCAAAAAAGTCATTCTATATTTTTTTCCTTTTTTCAGACACCCTTTGGAAATTTGAGTTTTGTACGCGCATTCATGTGTAGGGAAACCCGGAATTTTGAAATTTTTTTTTTTTTTGGGAAAATTTTGCTGTTTAAATTTTTGGGTTTGGAAAAAAAAAAACCCCCATCCCTTTTTTTCTGTGTTTTCTCCTCCCTGCTTTTTTTCGTCCCTTTTTTTCTTTTTTCATTTTTCTTTCATGTCCTTGCCCCTTTTCCCTTTTCCACGCCCCCCCCCCCCCCCATCCTATCCGTTGAAAAAAAAGTTAAAACCCGAAGGTACGCGCGAGATCACTCAGTCGGCCCGGGGCGAATGAATCTTTGGGTCCCCCATTTGATGAGCTCATGAAAAGGGCATCGAAATTGTTGACTGCAAAAGAAACGGGATAGGGAAAGGTTTTAATTTTTTACAGTCGGGGGAAAAGTCACGCATTTTTTTTATCGTTAAAACTTTTAAAACCCCGAAATTTTCGTTTTTATATCAAGTTGAAAGTTTTTTGGGTGTTTCATACAAAATTTCCCATAATACTTCATCTGAGTGACTTCACAATATTCCCAAAAAAAAAATGTTAACGAGTCATCCATAAAGTTTCATTTAGATGGTTTGCGGTTTGGGGCGGGCTGACATTTTTTCTTCCATTTTGGGTTTTTTTCCCAAAACCCCTTTTGCGCCGAATTTAATTTTAAAAAAAGATATGTTTTGGGCTCTGTTTTTCGTTTTTTTTGTCCTAAATGTTGTTTGTTTGTGCCCGAA
>JAMYXO010005021.1:5000-12500 GCA_033310375.1 Conus canariensis | reverse complement strand
ATTCCCCATTCACCCACTCAAGCACATACTGTTTGTTAGGCAGAATTATCTGCCACTGCAGATATGAATGCTTATCTCCCCCTATTTCTTCAATCTAAGACATAAGAGCAAGCTTTGTTTATAATTGAATATTTCTTGCAGTCATTGCAACACCAAGCTGCTCTGTAAGTTGCTGGAATGGTGCTCGGTTACTTATCCTTGGAATTTATTAGTTTATTGTATATATATATATATATATATATATATATATATATATAATATATAATTTCACAGGTAAAATTCTCACTAAAACTCGCACCACGCCTCAACAAAACGACATCAACAGATATATTTGAATTAGATGAATACTAAAACAAGTTGAACATCTTTTACACAGGGACAATTTGATTTCCAAGCTTTTTTTTTTTTTTTTTTTTTTTTTTTTTTTGAAGATGCCCTTGCAGCGAAAGCTTGTTTCTTTTCTTCTTCATATATATATATATAATTTCACAGGTAAAATTCTCACTAAAACTCGCACCACGCCTCAACAAAACGACATCAACAGATATATTTGAATTAGATGAATACTAAAACAAGTTGAACATCTTTTTACACAGGGACAATTTGATTTCCAAGCTTTTTTTTTTTTTTTCCCTGACCACAGGGAAAGTCCTGTTGACAGTGGGAAAGACTACAACTTTGGATTCTCTCTTGAGGGCACATAAGACCGTATGGCGAAAGCTTGGCTGTGTCTGGAGTGGCACTGTCTTCATCTGTCCGTGGGCAGGGGTGGTTGGGTCTGTGGGGTGTGCTCGGCAGCTGGAGGGTTTTTCGCCGGTGGGCTCCGCAGTCATGAAATACGGGCTGGTACACCCATGGGGATGCTACTTTAAGGCTGTTAAGGGCTGCATCCTGTAGTCTGATTTACCTCTGTTCAGGAGCAGTTATGTCCCTTGATATCTTAATGGAGTGTCCTGCGCGTGCCTGTACCCATCGTCAACACAGCGCAGGCCTCCAAGGGTGGTACAGGACTGCTCTAAAGGCAGGTGAAGACAGTGCTTCTCTGGGTCCTCCCCAGCACCTTCGGGTGTTTCTTTTCTTCTTTGCCTAAACTAGGCTGACCCTGGAGAAAGGTCCAGTGACGGTGAGGAAAGACCCACTGACCACAGGGAAAGTCCTGTTGACAGTGGGAAAGACTACAACTTTGGATTCTCTCTTGAGGGCACATAAGACCGTATGGCGAAAGCTTGGCTGTGTCTGGAGTGGCACTGTCTTCATCTGTCCGTGGGCAGGGGTGGTTGGGTCTGTGGGGTGTGCTCGGCAGCTGGAGGGTTTTTCGCCGGTGGGCTCCGCAGTCATGAAATACGGGCTGGTACACCCATGGGGATGCTACTTTAAGGCTGTTAAGGGCTGCATCCTGTAGTCTGATTTACCTCTGTTCAGGAGCAGTTATGTCCCTTGATATCTTAATGGAGTGTCCTGCGCGTGCCTGTACCCATCGTCAACACAGCGCAGGCCTCCAAGGGTGGTACAGGACTGCTCTAAAGGCAGGTGAAGACAGTGCTTCTCTGGGTCCTCCCCAGCACCTTCGGGTGTTTCTTTTCTTCTTTGCCTAAACTAGGCTGACCCTGGAGAAAGGTCCAGTGACGGTGAGGAAAGACCCACTGACCACAGGGAAAGTCCTGTTGACAGTGGGAAAGACTACAACTTTGGATTCTCTCTTGAGGGCACATAAGACCGTATGGCGAAAGCTTGGCTGTGTCTGGAGTGGCACTGTCTTCATCTGTCCGTGGGCAGGGGTGGTTGGGTCTGTGGGGTGTGCTCGGCAGCTGGAGGGTTTTTCGCCGGTGGGCTCCGCAGTCATGAAATACGGGCTGGTACACCCATGGGGATGCTACTTTAAGGCTGTTAAGGGCTGCATCCTGTAGTCTGATTTACCTCTGTTCAGGAGCAGTTATGTCCCTTGATATCTTAATGGAGTGTCCTGCGCGTGCCTGTACCCATCGTCAACACAGCGCAGGCCTCCAAGGGTGGTACAGGACTGCTCTAAAGGCAGGTGAAGACAGTGCTTCTCTGGGTCCTCCCCAGCACCTTCGGGTGTTTCTTTTCTTCTTTGCCTAAACTAGGCTGACCCTGGAGAAAGGTCCAGTGACGGTGAGGAAAGACCCACTGACCACAGGGAAAGTCCTGTTGACAGTGGGAAAGACTACAACTTTGGATTCTCTCTTGAGGGCACATAAGACCGTATGGCGAAAGCTTGGCTGTGTCTGGAGTGGCACTGTCTTCATCTGTCCGTGGGCAGGGGTGGTTGGGTCTGTGGGGTGTGCTCGGCAGCTGGAGGGTTTTTCGCCGGTGGGCTCCGCAGTCATGAAATACGGGCTGGTACACCCATGGGGATGCTACTTTAAGGCTGTTAAGGGCTGCATCCTGTAGTCTGATTTACCTCTGTTCAGGAGCAGTTATGTCCCTTGATATCTTAATGGAGTGTCCTGCGCGTGCCTGTACCCATCGTCAACACAGCGCAGGCCTCCAAGGGTGGTACAGGACTGCTCTAAAGGCAGGTGAAGACAGTGCTTCTCTGGGTCCTCCCCAGCACCTTCGGGTGTTTCTTTTCTTCTTCATATATATATATATAATTTCACAGGTAAAATTCTCACTAAAACTCGCACCACGCCTCAACAAAACGACATCAACAGATATATTTGAATTAGATGAATACTAAAACAAGTTGAACATCTTTTTACACAGGGACAATTTGATTTCCAAGCTTTTTTTTTTTTTTTTTTTTTTTTTTTTTTTTTGGAAGATGCCCTTGCAGCGAAAGCTTGAAAATAAAATCATCCCTGTGGGAAAAGATCTTTGACTTGTGATGAACAATAAGCCGTCAAACCGCCCACGAAGTTCAAATTTTTTATGTTTCAAGCTTTCGCTTCCTCAGGAAGCCTGTACAATCAAATAGCTCCGTTACCATGTAAACACACACACACACACACACACACACACACACACACACACACACTCTCTCTCTCTCTCTCTCTCTCTCTCTCTCTCTCTGTCTTCTCATTCTCTCTCTCTCTCTCTCTCTCTCTCTCTCTCTCCACACACACACACACACACACACACACACACACACACACACACAGCACTCACACACACGCACATACACACACACAATATATATATATATATATATATAAATGTGTGTGTGTGTGTGTGTGTGTGTGTGTGTGTGTGTGTGTGTGTGTAAACATAAGTAATGGATGGGCTAAACTTTGGCGTCGCACTCTCCTGTGGGGAAAAGTACAGTCTGTTGCTGACGATCAAGTTTTGTACTACAGTACAATGTGACGGAATGCAGTACAGTACAACGAGAGGAAAATACAACGCAACGCAGTACTGTACAGCACAATACAATACAAAAAAAACAAGAACAAACGCTATGCAACACTATACAACGTAATGCAGTACAATACATAAAAAGAAGTACAAGAGATTGAAATCTAACATGGAACGCTACAATTGTAAATGCAGTGCAAACACAATAGTTGCACAAAACACTGACATACGACACGGTACAACACGATATAATGCGATAAAATACATCTTGGTGCATTACATTACAATACAACACAACACAATACAAAGCAGTCTCCGGTACGGTAATTCCATTTTCATATTGACAGCATGGCTCTCTCTCTCTCTCTCTCTCTCTCTCTCTCTCTCTCTCTCTCTCTCTCTCTCTCTCTCTCTCTCTCGCTCTCTCTCTTTCTCGCTCTCTCTCTCTCTCTCTCTCTCTCTCTCACTGTGTCTCTCTCTCTGTCTCTCTCTTTCTCGCTCTCTCTCTCTTGCTCGCTCTCTCTCTTTCTCGCTCTCTCTCTCTTTGTCTCTCTCTTTCTCGCTCTCTCTCTCTCTCGGACGATGGTTGTATATATGGGGTCATAACAAGTAGCTGTGGTGATTTTAAGACTGGGATAAAAGTGGCCAGTGTGTATACAACTAAAACAGTCAGTGGTGATAACAGTGTGACAAATAATGAAGCTGTCCGTGGCGTGGACAGTGAAATAAACAATTGTGGTGACAGTGCAACGATGAGTGAAGCAGACAGATGTGTTGACAGTGTGACAGTGAATGAACCCGTCAGTGATAGTGACAGAGTGATGACGAACGAAATAGAGAGTGGTACTGACAAGAGGAGTGACACTATGATGTCAAATGACACAGGCTGTGGTGGTGACGGTAGTGGTGAAAGTGTGATAGAGAATGAATCACATCGTGGTGGCGACAGTGTGACAGCGAGTGAATTGGACGGAAATAGAAACAGTGTGACAGCGAGTGAATTTGACGACAATGGAGATAGTGTGACGGCGAATGGATCAGACAGTGATAGTGACAGTGTGACGACGTATCAATCAGTTAGGGACGGTGATAGAATGTCGGCGAGTGGTACAGACACTGAAAAAGATACGGAGTGGGCGAATGATTGTGACGGAAGTGTTAACAGTGACAGCTCGTATTGCCGTGATTTTGGTACTACGAATAAATTTGTAAATAGTTTTTCCTTCCTCCATTGGAATGTATGTGGGTTGTTTAATAAATTAGACAATTCACACTTCATTCAATTTATTTCTTCTTTTGATTTTGCTTGTTTGGTTGAAACGTTTGTTGAAAATTTTGAATCAAGTTTATTTAAAGATTATAAAATATTCGTTAAACCAGCTGTCAAACTTACAAGGCAAGGGAGAAGTTCAGGAGGAATAATTTGTTTGATACGGAAATATCTTCTTCCATATGTGCATGAGGTTGATTGTGAGAGTCCTTATTCTATGACATTTATACTTGATAAAGGATTTTTTGGTCTACATAAAAATGTTTTACTTGTATGTGCGTATGTTCCTCCTGAAAATTCGCCATATTATACTATCAATGGTTTCGACAATGGCATTGACCTGTTGGAAAATTGTGTTGTGAATACGTTGTTGTCTTTGGAAGACACTGAAATACTGTTATGTGGTGATATGAATGCCAGAACGTCTGATAAATTCCCAATACTTTTAGATGAGCTTGAATTACATGTTGTTCATAATAAGAATGATAATTGTATAAAACGAACTTCTCAAGATAAAATCTTAAATGCATATGGAAAGAAATTTTTGGATATGTGCACTGTTTTGGGACTGTACATTTTAAATGGAATGTGCAATGGCGACCTTGAAGGTCGTTTTACATATATTTCTGATGCAGGATGCAGTGTAAATGATTTTTTTTGTTGTCAAGAAACGGTTTTGAGCTTCTTTGTGAACAGTTAACTCTTACTGTTGTGGAAAGATTTGAATCCGATCACATGCCCTTGTATTACGTATTGCCAAACAAAAGGAAGAGAAATGCACAAATAATGACTCGAATGATCAAAATAACCAGTTTATTGTTAAGTATTTCTGGAACAAGGATTATGCCCTAGTATTCAATCGTTCCATGTGCTCTCAAGATGTTAAAGAGAAGATGGCAACAGCAGAAGGTCTTATACATAGTGATGTAAATGAAGCGATACGCAGATTTGAGGTGATCATGAAAGATCAAGCTGAAATTATGAAGAAAAAGGCAGTTTTAAATAAAAGTATTCCTAGTGATGATAGTTGGTATGATAAGGACTGTAAAACATCAAAACGTAAAATGCTTAGTTTGTGGAGAAATTTTTGTATAACTTTGGATAAAGATGATCGAGTCGCGTTCTGTGTTGCAAGACGTGAATATAAAAATCTAAATAAAAGGAAAAAGAAAGAACACAATGATTCATTGCTAAATGTATTGATTAATTCTGTGAAGAGTCAACAGGAATTTTGGGAAACTGTACACAAGATTGCAAGGAAAAGATTTCAATTGTCAAATAATATCTCTGTAACTGAATGGTTCGATCATTTTAGAAGCTTGTTGGAGAAAAATGAAGAAAATAATATTACAGAGAACATAGTTCACGAATATGAGGAGGAGGAATTTCCGTACGAAAGAGCAATATCTCGAGAAGAAGTGTTGCTCGCAATCAGAAAATTGAAAAAATGGAAAATCTGCTGGCCCTGATGGTTTAATTGGTGAATTTTTTAAATATTCTGGCGAGTCCGTCTTGAATTTCTTAGTGAAGTTGTTTAACTTCCTCTTCGATAGTGGCGCTTACCCTGACAGCTGGAAAGAATCTATAATTGTACCCCTGTTCAAGAAGGGTGATGTTAACAATGTAAATAATTATAGAGGTATTTCATTATGCAATATTTGTAGCAAACTTTACAGCTCGGTTATTAATAGTAGGTTGTATGAATGGGTAATTCAAACACAATATAACTGGAGAGCATCAGGCGGGGTTTAAAAGAGGTTATTCTACAATTGATCATATATTTACCCTGCTTGCTGCTGTTCAAAAACAACTCGTAAAGAATCAGAAGTTATATGTTGCCTTTGTGGATTTTGAAAAGGCTTTTGATTCCATTTCTCGAAAATTGTTATGGCCTGTTTTGTTAAAAACTGGAATCAGGGGTAAGTTGTACAGTACAATAAAGAGTATGTATTGTGAGGTAAAGGCAAAAATACGATCAGGCGCAAAATTATCGGAATTCATCAAGTGTACAAGTGGGGTTAAACAAGGAGATGTCTGTAGTCCGATTTTATTTTCCTTATTTATTAATGAGTTAGCCTTAGAAATAATTGAAAATGGCCGTCATGGAGTAACTTTTGATCTTTTAGAGTTGTTTGTGCTGCTTTTTGCCGATGATATTATTTTAATTTCAGTATCAGTGGTTGGTCTCCAGAGACAACTAAATAATTTGTATTCTGCGCAGGTAGACTAGAACTAAATGTTAATATGAATAAGACCAATATTGTTGTATTTCGTAAAGGAGGATATTTAGCCCGCACTGAAAAATGGACCTATGGAGGTGAGAGAATACATGTGATTAATGCTTACAAATACCTTGGTATTTATTTTACAACGAAACTTAGTTTTGGTTTTGCTTGTCAAGATATAGTCAATAGAGCCAAGAAGGCGGTCAATAGTATTTTCATATTTTGTACAAGTTAGAGTGTAACTCGTTCAGTGTTTTTACAAAATTGTTTGATTCACAGGTACAGCCAATTTTACAATATGGTGCAGAAGTATGGGCTTTTGACAAAGGTGCCTTAATTGAAAAAGTTCACCTGTATGCGCTGAAGCGCTTTTTGAATGTAGACAGTAGAACGCCCAATGATCTGGTTTATGGTGAACTTGGACGATATCCAATTTATTTAAATTCCTATTTGAAATGTATAAAATATTGGCTCAAGTTAACAAGAATGAATGACAATAGGATACCCTTTAAAGGTTACAGGGTACTGTTGAGTTTAGATGATAACGGTTAAAAGAACATGGGCTTCCCATGTTCGACTGTGTTTGAATTCATATGGATATGGTTTTGTTTGGGATAACCAAGGTGTAGAAAATATATCAGAATTTCTGAATTGTTTTAAACAGAGGATTATAGATTGCAGGTGGCAGGA
>JAMYXO010005020.1:0-15000 GCA_033310375.1 Conus canariensis | reverse complement strand
AAAAAAATTTTGGCAAAAAAAATTTTTCCCCCCAAATTTTTTTTGGGAAAAACCCTTTTTTTCCCCCGGTTTTAAAAAAGGGGGGGGTTTTTGGGGGTTTCCCCCCCCTTTTTTTTTTGGGGGGGCCTTTTTTTTGGGAAAAAATTTTAAAACCCCCAAAAATTTTTTTTTTTAAAAACCCGGGAAAAGGGTTTTTTTAAAAAGGGGCCGGCCGGGGGTTTCCCCAAAATTTTGGGGAAAAACACCGGGGGTTTTTCCCCCCCCCCAAAAAGGGTTTTTCCCCAAAGTTTTTTTTTTTGGGGGAATTTTTCCCCCTTTGGGGGGGAAAAATAAAAGGGGCCCCCCCTTTTTTTTAAAAAAAAAATTTTTTTGGGGGGCCCCCCCTAAATTTTTTTTTTGGGCCCCCGGGGCCCCCGGGGGCAGGGGGGGTTTTTTTTTTTTTTTTAAAAAAAACTTTTATTTAAACCCCCCCCCTTTTTTTTTTTCCTTTTTTTTTTTTTTTAAAAACCGTCCTTTGGGAATTTTTTTAATTTTGGGGGGCCCCCCTTTTTTTGGGGTTTTGGGGGGGAGGGGGGGGGGGGGGGGAAAAAATTTTTTTGGGGGGGGGGTTTTTTTTTCCCCGGGGGGCCTTTTTTTAATTTTTTTTTTTAAAAAATTTTTGGGGGGAAAGGGGGTTTTTTTTTTGGGGGGGTTTTTTAAAACCCCCGGGAAAAATTTGGGTTTGAACCCCGGGGGGAAAAAAGGGGGGGGGGAAGGGGGGGGTTTTTAAAAGGGGGGGGGGGTTTCCCCCCCGGGGTTTTTAAAAAATGGTTTTTTTAAAAAATTTTTTTTCCAATCCCCCTTTCCCCCCCCTTCCCCCTTTTTTCCCCCCCCCCCTTTTTTCCCTTTTTTTCCCCCCCCCTTTTTCCCCCCCCCCTTTTAATTTTTTTTTGGGGGGTTTTTCCCGGGGGGGGGGGTTTTTTGGCCTTTTGGTTTAAAACCCCCGGGGGAAAAATTTTTAAATTTTTTTTTTCCCCCCCGGGGGGGCCCCAAAAAAAAACCCCCCCCCAAAAAAAAACCCCCCCCCCTTCAAAAACCCCCAAAAAGGTTTTTTTTTTTCCCCCAAACCCCCCCCCCCTTTTTAAAAAAAAAAAACCCCCCCCCCCCCTTTAATTTTGGAATTTTTTTCCCCCCCCTTTTTTTAAAAAAAAAAAAGGGGGGAAAAAAATTTTTTTGGGGGAAATTTTTAAAAAATTTAAAACCCTTTAAAATTTACCCTTTTTTTAAAAATTTTCCCCCCCTTTTTTTTGGAAAATTAAAATTTTGGGAAAATTTTTTTTGGGGGAAAAAAAAAGGGGGTTTTTTTTGGGGGGGGGGGGGCCCCCCTTTTTTTTTTCAAACCCCGGGAAAAAAAGGGGGTTTTTTGGGAAAAAAAGGGAAATTTTTTCTTTTTAAAAAATTTTTTCCAAAAAAAAAAAAAAAAAATTTTTTTTTAAAAAGGGGGGGAAAAAAAAGTTTTTTTCCCCCAAAAAAAAAAAAAAAAAATTTTTTTTCCCCCCCCTTTTTAAAAAAAAATTTTTCCAAAATTCCAAAAAAACCCCAAAAAAAACCCTTTTTTTTGGGGAGGGGGGGAAAAAACCCAAAAATTTTTTTTTAAAAAAAAAAAAAAAAAAAAATTTTTTTTGGGGGTTTAAATTTTTTTTTTCCCCCCTTTTAAAAGGGGAAAAATTAAAACCCCCAAAAAAAAAATTTAAAATTTTTTCCCTTTTGGAAAAAAAATTTTTTTTTAAAAAACTTTTTTTTAAAATTTTTTTTTTTTAAAAAAATTAAAAAAGGGTTGGGGTTTTTTTCCCCCCCCGGGGGTTTTAAATTTTTTTAAAATTTTTCCCGGGGGGGGTTCCCCTTTTCCCCCCCTTTTTTTTTTAAAATAAAGGGGCCCCCCCAAAATTTTAAAAAAATTTTTTTGGGGTTAAAAAAAAAAAAAAAAAACCCCACCCCTTAAAATTTAAAAAAAAAATTTTTTTTGGTTTTTTTAAAAAAAAATTTTAAAAAAAAAAGGGGTTTTAAAAATTTGTTTTTTGAAAGGGGGGAAACCAAAAAAAAATTTTTTTTTAAAATTTAAAAAAATTTAAAATGAAATTTTTTTTAAAAATTTAAAACAAAAAACCCCCCCCAAAACCAAAAAAAAAATTTTTTTTTTTCCCCCCCCCAAAAAAGGGAAAAAAGGGGAAAAAAAAAAAATTTTTTTAAAAAAGGGGTTTTTTTTTTTTGGGGAATTTTTTTTTAATTTTTTTTTTTTTTTTTTTTTAAAAAAAAAAATCCTTTTTTTTTAAAAAAATTTTTTACCAAAAACCCCAAAATTTTTCCCCTTTTAAATTTTTGGGGTTTGGGGGGAGGGGGGGGGGGGGGTTTTTTTTTCCCGGGGGGGGGGGAAAAAAAAGGGGGGTTTTGGGGCCCCGGGGAAAAAAATTTTGGGGGGAAAAAAAAAAAAACAAAAAAAAAATTTTTAAAATAAATTTTTTTTTTTTTTTTAAAAAAGAAAAAAAATTTTGGGTTAAAAAAAAAAAAATTTTTTTGGGTTTTTTTAAAAAAATTTAAAAAAAAATTTTAAAAAAAAAACCCAAACCCAAAAACCAAAAAAAAAAAATTTTTTTTTAAACCTAAATTTAAATAAAAAAAATTTTAAAAAAGGCCCCCCAAAAGGCCCCCCCCCCCCCTTCCCCCCCCCCTTTTTAAAAAATTTTTTTTTAAAATTTTCCAAAAAAAAAAATTTTCCCCCAAAAAAAAAAAACCCCCCCCAAAAACCCAAAAAAAAAAAAAAAAAAAAAAGGGGGGGGGGTTTAAAAAAAAAGGGGGGAAAAAATTTTTGGGAAAAAAAAAAACCCAAAAAAAAAAAATTTTTTTTAAAACCCCAAAAAACCCCAAAATTTTTAAAAAAATTAAGGGAAAACCCCCAAAAAACCCTTTTAAAAAAATTTTTTTTTCCCTTTTTTTTTTTTTAAAAAAAAAAAAAGGGGGTTTTAAATTGGGGGAAAAAAAAAAACCCCCCAAAAAAAATTTTTTTTTTTAAAAAACCCCAATAAAAATTTTAAAAATTAAAAAACCGGATAACTTTTTTTTTGGGAAAATTTTTTTAAAGGCTTTTTTGGGGGGGGAAATTTTTTTGGGGGGGAAAAAAACCCCCAAAATTTTTTTTGGGTTTTTTTTTTTGGAAACCCAAAATTTTTTTTAAAAAATTTTTTTTAAAAAAAAAATTTTTTTCCCAAAAAACCCCCCCCCAAAAAAAAAAAATTTTGGGAAAAAAATTAAAAAAAAAATTTTTCCCCCCCAAATTTTTTTCCCGGGGGGAAAAATTTTTTCCCTTTTTTTTTTTTTTAAAAAAATTTTTTTTTTTAAAAAAGGTTTGGGGGGTTTTTGTTTTTTAAAAATTTTCCCCTTTTTTTTTTTTTAAAATTTTTAAAAAAAAAAAAAAGGGGGGGGGGCCCTTTTTTGGGGCCCCCCTTAAAAGGGGGGGGGCCCCTTTAAAAGGGGGGGGGCCCTTTTTTAAGGGGGCCCCCCTTTTTTTTCCCAAATGGGCCCCCCCGGGGGGGAAAAAAAGGGGGGGAAAAAGGGGGGGGGGGAAAAAAAAAAAACCCCCAAAAAACCCCCCAAAAAAATTTCCCCCCCTTTACCACAAAAAAAAAAAAATTTTTTTTGGGAAAAAATTCTTTTTAACCCCCCCAAAAAAAAAAACCCCCCTTTTTTCCCCTTTTTTAAAAAGGGGGGCTTTTTTTTTTTTAATTTTAAAAATTTTTTTTTTTTTTTTTTTAAAAAAAAGAAAAAAAAAAAACCTTTTTTTTTTTTTGGGAAAAAAAAAATTTTTTTTTTAAAAAAAAAAAATTTTCCCCCCCTTCCCAACCCCCCCCCCGGGGGTTAATTTGGCATCCCCCCCCCCTTTTTTTTTTTTTTGGGGGGCCCCCCCCCCAAAAAAAAAAAGGGGGGGGTTCCAAAAAAAAAAAAAATTTTTTTAATTTTTCCCTTTTAAAAAAAAAAAAAGGGGGAAAAAAAAAACCCCCCCGGGCCCCGTTTTTTGGGCTTTTTTTATCCCAAAATTGGGTTTAAAAGGGGTTTTTTTTTTTGGGGGGAAAATTTTTTTTTAAAATTTTTTTTGGGGGAAAAAAATTTAAAAAAAAAAATTT
Source organism: Conus canariensis (assembly GCA_033310375.1). Taxonomy (NCBI): domain Eukaryota; kingdom Metazoa; phylum Mollusca; class Gastropoda; order Neogastropoda; family Conidae; genus Conus; species Conus canariensis. The sequence continues at coordinate 10,843 of JAMYXO010005020.1, read as the reverse complement.
TAAAAAAATTTTTTAAAAAAAAAAAAAAAAATTTTTTTTTTAAAACCCAAATAAATTTAAAAAAAACCCTTTTCCCCGGGGGGGGGGGGTTAAAACCCCCAAAAACACAAACCCGGGGGGGGGGGGGGTTTTTTCCTTGGGTAAAAATTTTTCCCCCCCAAAAAATTTTTTAAGGGGGGAAAAAACCCGGGTTTATTTTAAAAAAATTTTTTTAATTTTTTTTTCCCCCCAAAAAAAAAAGGGAAAAAACCCCATTTTTAAAACCCTTGGGGAAAAAAAGGGGGTTTTTTTTTTTAAAAAGGGGGAAAAAACCCCCCAAAAAAAAAAAAAATTTTTTTTAAAAAAATTTAAATTTTTTTCTAAAAAAGGGGGGGCCCCTTTTTTTTTATTTTTTTGGGGGGTTTTTTTTTCCAAACCCCCCCTTTTTTCCCCCCCGGGGGAAAAAAAACCCCCCCAAAAAAACCCAAAAAAAGGGTTTACAAAAAAAAGTTTTTTTAAAAAAAAAAAAGGGGGGGGCCCCTTTGTTTTTTTTTTAAAAAAGGGGGGAAAATTAAAAAGGGTTTTTTTTTTTTTTGGGCATTTTTAAAAAAGGGGGGTTTTTTTAGAAAAAGGGTTTAAAAAAAAGGGGGTTTTTTTTCCCGGGGCCCTTTTTTGGGGGGCCCGGGAAAGGGGGGCCCCCTTTTTTTTTGGGGGTGCCAAATTGGGGGGGTTTTTTAAATTTTTTTTTTTCCCCCCCCTTTTTTTTTTTTGGGGGAAAAAGGGGGGGGAAAAAAGGGGGGGGGGGGCTTAAAAAAAAATTTTTTAAATTTTTGAAATGGGGCCCAAAAAAAACCCCTTTAAAGGGGGAAAAAAAAATTTTTTTTTAATTTTTCCCCAGGGGGGCCCAATTTTAAAAAAAACCCCCCCTTTGGGCCCAAAAAAAAAAAAAAACCCCCCAAAAAATTTTTTTTTGAAAAAAATTTTTTCCACCCTTTTTAAAAAAAAGGGGGGGTTTTTTTAAATTTTTTTAAAAACCTTTTTTTAAAAAAAATTTTTCCCCCCCAAAAAAAAAAAATTTTTTTTTTTTGGGTTTCCCTTTCCCGGTTTTTTTTTTTTTTTTTTTGGGGTTTTCCTTTTTTTTCTTTTTTTTTAAAAAAAAAAAAAATTTTTCCCCCCGGGGGGGGGCCCCCAAAATTTTTTCCCCCTTTTTAAAAAATTTAAAAAATAAAAAAACCCAAAAAGGAAAAAAAAAAACCCCCCCAAAAGGGAAAAAATTTAAAAAAAAAAAAATTTTTTTTTTTCCTTTTTTTAAAAAAAAAACCCGGGTTTTTGGGGGTTTTTAAAAAACCCCGGGTTTTTTTTTTTTTAAAAATTTTTTTTTGGGGGTTTTTTTCCCCCTTTTTTTGGGGGGGCCCCTTTTTAAATTTCCTTTTTAAGGTTTTTTCCCAGGGGAATTTGGAAAAGGGGGGGGAAAAAATAAAAAAAAAATTTTTTTTTTTTTTTGGGGGGGGCCCCTTTTTAAAAATTTTTCCCCCTTTTAAACCCCCCCCCCCCTTTGTGCCCCCTTTAGGAAAAAAAAAAAATTTTCTTTGTTTGTTAACCTTTTAAAATTGGAAAAAACATTTTAACCCCCAAAAACCGTTTTTTTTTTTTGGGACCTCCCAATGAAAACCAACCAAGGTCTTTTGAAAGGAGGGGGTTTTTGGAGCACCCTTCCCGGATACCAATATGTTTTTTCAGGAACCGGAACCCTAATTCCTTGCGAAAAACACTCAAAAAAACACCTTTTTAAAAACGTTTGCTTTTTTGTTAAAAAAAGGCCCCCTTTTGATTTTGGTCACCAGGGGCGTTTTTTCCCCTTTTTGGGTTGGTTTTTTTTTTAAAAAAATATTTTGGGTTTTTGGGGCCCTGCTGCTTTTTTTTTAAAAACAGCTTTTGTGATTTTTTAAGGCTTTGGGTATTTTTTTTATACCCAAAAGGGGGGAAGGGCCCTTTCATTAGCAACTAACAAATGTTTTTAAAAATTGTTTGGGACGCATAGGGCCCTAACCTGGGTTGGGGGTTTGGGTTTTTGGGTTTCCCCCTCTACAGTCTTTCCAAAAAAACATTTTCATGCACCAATTTCAAAGTGAAGCATCCCTTGCGGGGTTTTTCTTCTTTTTCCTGCTTCACTACAATCACAATTGGGGTTGTTGTACACCTTCTGGGGGGCTCCGGGTACACACCCACCACACTTCCATTGCCGTTTGGGTGCGGGTTTGTGGCGCTTTTTGCGACCCCCGGGCTCATCCCGGCCGGGGTGCCTGCCCTGGAGGAAGGGGGAAATGGCTTCTGTCTTTTGAAGTCATTTTGGCGTAACTGGGGGAGGAAAAACCGGGACAGAGGCGTTGCTGATGGGGGGGGTTTTGGGGGACTGACTGGGCACGCTTCCTGAAACTCCCCGGGGCAGTCAGAGAGGGGTGGGTTCAAATCCTTTCCCCGGTAGTGTTTAAATGTGCTGCTGCTTTGGCTTCATGCGCTCCCTTGAGACCCGTGCCGCTGCCCTTGGGTCGTCAGGTTTGGCGTTTTTTTTGGGCAAGAACCAGCACAGGGGGCCACGCCAGCCCCGCCCCCCTCCCTTTGCTCCCTTTTTACTGTCTGTCCCCCCCCGGGGGCTGAGCCTGCTTCATTGTAACAGATGATTTAGGGAGGGCTCCCTTTTGGGTCCAATGTTGATGTAGTTACGGGAATTTCACCAACCCCTTCAGCAAATTTTCGGAAGACGTTCCTGAGTCCCCTGTGTGAAAACATGACATCATCAGGGTTTAGGGCACCCATGCCATCGCACCCAGGGGTGGCTGGAAGGTTTCCCGGTGGCAAGGAATGGTGGCTGACATCTCTGGGGGCAGGGGAAGGTTTTGGGCACAGCATCCGGCCCCTCTTCATCCAAAAGATTTTCCTTTGGGCGATGGGGAATGACGGCCCTTTGTTTTACCTGAGCTCTGTACCAGCCCCCCTGGCGCTGGGCCAGGGTGATTCCGAATCAATAAGGGGAGGGATTCTTTAATGGGAAAAAAACCCTGACCTGGGGCCCCGTTTTTGAAAAATGAGGGGGTTTTCAGAAGGGAAAAGTGCCCTTGATGTACTGATGCCCCTGGAGAGGATCGGTCATCCGCCTCATCTGCAAGGTATTGCCCGGACTGGGAAGTCCAAAGCCAAAACCATGGCGGGATAGGGTGGGAGAAAGCCAGGGGGTTTTGGGTGGGGGGTGTTGGGCGTGTGTGATGAAATGGGGTGGTGGCCCGCAAACTGCCGCTCCCCCATTGCTCACAAACAACCCAAGCTGGTTTTTCCTCTCCAGCTCGCTGGAGCTCTCTTGCCCATGTTTAAAGAGGTTTCCCCTGCAAGGGGGCATTGAAGGCAAGATGCCCCCCCCTGTCTGACATCGACGCCCACCCTTCAAAAAAAAACAGCCAGCATCGAAGCCATAACGCTCAAAAACCTCAGTGGGGCCCGCGGGTATCCCCTTTTCCTTTCTGTTCACCCAAAAGGGGGGTCATAAAACCTAAGGACTCACAACATGATCTGGGAAATATGTTTAAATAAACAGGGCTTATAACCCCAAAAGAACATTTTAAAGGTAAAAAAAAATTTAAATTTAAAAAAAAAAAATGCTGGGTTCCTGAATCAATAATTTCCCTCCACTCCCAAAAAAAGGGCTTCCAGCAATAGTTTTTGTCTTTTTAAAGAATAGTTTTTTTGTTTTTTTGTAAATACTTCTCACTTTTTAAATGCAGAAATTTATTCGTACGGTTTGAACTAAAATGCTTAAAAAATTGGGTTTTAAAAACAAATGTTTTTTCATAAAAAAAAAATCAATATTCCCATGCTTCAGAGAATTAATTTAAATTTTCTGCAAAGAAACCCAAATTTAAACCCGGGAGAGTGCCTTTAAGGTCAGGTGGGCGCCGCATTTAAAAAAATTTCCCCCGTGCCTATGGGCCCTCCATGACGTCCAAAGCATTTTTTTTGAATTTTTTTTCGTTACTATTTCTATCAACGGAAATTTAAAAAGAGTGTGCGAGTTTGCCTTTTAAGTCTGTAGTATTAAAATGATAGTAAAAAGACCACCCCGTGAGGGGGAAAACCATTTATTCTCATCACTGACTGGATGCCCCCCAGCACTTTTTTCTCGCTTGCAAAGATGGCGGCGCAACCTTCGACAAGCGCAGCGACCAAAAAAGATTTACACAGGACAGGCCCCTGCCAAATGAATTTTTTTACAAAAACAATAAAACTTTTATTCAAGGGGGGCCTTTTTAACCTTTGGGGCATGAAAATTTTTATGATGATATTTATGGAAAAAGGGCCAAACCTTTTTCGTCAGTTATTTTGTCGGGGTTTTGTGACCTCAATTTTGTGTTTAGTACTGGTTTTCCAGCATCCCAACGGCTTGCCAGTGGGTTACTCTGCACTGCGTTCCCGTGGTCAGTGACCTTTTTAATCACGTGAGAGGGGAGCGCGGCCTGCTCGCGGGCCCCGGCACAGGGGCAGAGGGAAAGGTACGGGAAGAGGACAGTGAAAGAGAGGGTTAATTTCCGCAAGGGGGGGTGGTGGGGGGAAGGGGGGGGTGGGTCGGTGGGCTGACCCGTCCTGCATAGAGTGTGAGCATTTGATAGACTTCTAAACTGGTTTTTTCTTTCATTTACAGGTGTAGTTGACAATACAAACTTTTTTTTCAACTTTTTTGCTTTGTGTTCCCTTTCTTTTGGGTGTTTAAAATTTTAGTGGTAAAAAAAATATGCTTTTTATCGTGCAAAAAAAACTATCCAAAAACCCAATTGTTTTTAAAAACTTTTTTATATCAAATTAAAACAAAAGAAGCCCAGATTCAAAATCTTCATTCAATTTCCTTAAAAAAATCATATATATTTCATTTTTTAATACTTTTTAGTTTTGAGCTAGAATTTTTTGTTAATTATTACCCCAAAAACATTAGATTTTCCCCGGCACTGGGAAAGGGGGCCTTTTGTTTGTAACATTTTTAAGCAGCTTCAAGCAGCGGGAATGGGTTAAAAAAAAGTACAAACCCCATATTAGGCCTTTTCTCCCACAAATAAACCCCCTTTATTTTAACTGCAGCTCTCAACAAATTTAAACATTTAGTTTTAAAGCTGAACCGCCAAAAACCCAAAACAAGCTGCAAATGAAGCATTAATTTCTACTGAATAAAATTTACTGAATGGAATCACAATAACAAAGTGCTTCTCTACGTAAATAATCATACAAAAACCTTTTAAAAAAAATTCCAAAGTCGTACCTTTTGGTTTTTCAGTGAGATTTTACTGTTTCTCATTTCGTGCTGCGTAAAATGAATGCGTGCGAAAGGTTTTTGGGGACTCTGTGTTGTGTGGGGTTTTGTGTGTGTGTGTGGGGTTTGTGGGGTGTGGTTGTGTGTGTGTGTATGTGTGTGCGTAGCGCACATTGAAAATTTACATGTCAATCCCCAATTATTAAGTTTCAATCAAAAGTGTGTCTGCGGTCATCCACTTGCAATGGCATACAAACATAAAATAAACCCTTTTTGTTTTTTTTTGTTTCAATCTTTTACATTCCAAAAAGGGGCCAAATTTAAAAAAATTTTTCTTTGTTGTCAGCTTGCTTGTAAACCCAAAGGGTACAATCTGTGGTTGACTGGACAACAAATTTAATCATGATTTTCCCTAGCCCTGAATAAAAATTCCCCTGGTACAAAATGGGGTGGGGGTTGCCACCTTGATTTTGGGGCCAGGTTTCCCACCCTTCACACCCTGCCCACAAAAAGGGTACCCCCGGGGAAAGGTGAAAAACCCCGCCCCCACACACGGGGCACGTCCGAGATGTGAAAAACCCATAAACCAAAGGGACACAAAAGGTGGCAAAAATCCAAAACCCCAAGTGCACGAGGGGCTCTTTGCTACCCCCAAAAATTACAAGTATTACCCCACGGGGTTTAATGCTAAAAAAAAAACACTTTGCGCAACAAAACCCTTCTAACAACGTTAAACGGGGAACTTTAACAATTTTTTTCATCATATGAAATTTCCCCAAGCTTTGATTCTTTCCCATTTATAACACTAGAAAAAAAAAAGCAAAACGGGTTCAAAACGCTTTTTTCCAAACAAAAAATCCCTTTGAGGGGGGTTTTGGGGCATTCTTAACATTCTTTCCTCCCTTTCCAAAGGGGAAACAGCCCCTTTTGGGCTTTTTTTCCTATACCCCAAATCACGGGGCGGTCCAAAAAGGGGAAAATTTGGATGGGGAACCACATGTTCCCCAAAAATAAAAAAATCAATTGTCAGCGGGCAGAAAATTTGTTTAAACTGATAAAGGGGGGAAAAATATTTTGGTAAAAGGGTTTAACCCGGCCCTTCCTTTCCATTCGGGGGGGGGTACAATTTAAAAAGGGAAATTTTTCCCCCAAATTTTGGGGCCTAAAAAAAAGGGAAAGGGCTCACCACTCCGCTCCGGGGGGGGTCCTTTGGGGTTTAAACCCAGGATTTTAACCCTTCAAGAAATGTTAACCCAAATTTCCCTTTTTTAATCACTAAAATTCCCTCAATTCTTTTAACAGGCCCCCAGACAGACTTTTTCCCCTAGGGGGCAGCTCCATTTCTTTACATAAATGGGGGGCTTTAAAGGGCCCCTCAATTTTCTAATTTTACCACCGGGTTTCTCAAAAAGGGTTTAAGGGAATCCAATACAAATCTTCCCGGCTAACCACTTAAAATACAAAGGGAAAAAAAATTTGTTGGTGCAAAAGTGGGTTTTATTTCCTGAGGGGATTAAATAAATTTCCCAATTTTGCTAGTTACAAAAAAACCAGACAGAACTAGTTATCCACATATGGGGAAATCAAAGGGGAAGGGGGGGTTTGCAATTTCCAAACTTTCACTGTGGGGTTTTAAAGGGGGTGGCCCAAAATCATGTCCCAGAGCAGGGAAATGCATTTTTTGGGCCGGGGTTTGGCATATGTTTTTTGTACAGTCTTTGTGCGTAGGTGGGGTTTTCCCCAAGGGGAACTTTTCCCCTAGTGGGGAGTGACTTTTGTCTCTGTTTTGGGGTGTGTGGGGTGCGTGTGTGGGTTTTTGTGTGTTGTGTGTTTTTGTTATGAGTGAGTGCACTCCCTGAGAGGGAAAGGGAAAGGAAACCCGAGCAAAGAATGGGGGGGAGCTGAGGATTGGGGAAGAGGGCTGGAGAAGATTTTAAAAAAGCGCTGCGCGCACACACACACACCACACCCACACAAACACACACAGGGGGGAGAAAGGAAAGAGATTTCATAGAAGGTTAAAAGGGGGAGAGAGGGGGAATAAGGGAGGAAGGGCAAAACCAGCAGCAGACAAAACAAGGGGTGAGGGGGATGCATATCCAAATATACAGGCCCAAACCCGGGGGTGACATTTTAGCCACTGGCTTTTAAAAAGATGATTTAAAACCTGGGAGGGCAGGGCTAACAAAAGGGGAATTTCCTTTGGGCCCGGGGCATGTCAACACGATGATGAAATTTCCCCCCTCCCCTACTCCCTCTCTGGAATGCCCCACAAAAGGTTTTTCCCTGCAAACAAACACTGAGCCTGGGGGAAGGGGATAGTGGAACCTCCAGAGGGCCCACCCTTGGGAAAAAAATTTCCTTACATACAAAACAGGGCCTTTTTTCCCATCTGTTCCACATTAAAAAATTTAAAATAAAAAATTAATGTATGGGGTTTTTTTATTGCGGGAATTTTTTGGAATTACTCATTGCGGGGGTCAACACACACCAAAAACACCCCGCACAGGGGAAATTTAATTTTTTTGGGAAAAAAACCCCGGGAAAATTTTTTTTTTTTAAAATGGGGGGTTAAAAAAGGGGGGGGGGGAAAATTGGGGGGTTAAATGGGGGTTTAAAATTTGGGGAAAAAAGGGGGGGGGGAAAAAATTTCGGGGGGGTTTTTTTTTTTTTTTTTGGGGGGGGGGGGGGTTTTTTTTTGGGGGGGGGGGGGTTTTTTGGGGGGGGGGTTTTTTTTTTGGGGTTTTTTTTTTCCCCAAGGGGAAAAAAAATTTAAAAAAAAGGGGGGAACCGGGGGGGGAAAAAAAATTTTAAAAAAGGCGGGCCCAAAAACCCCAACCGGAAAAAAAAACCAAACCCCGGGAAACCGGGGGGTTTTTTGGGGGGACGGGAAAAAAAATTTTTTTTAAAAAAAAAAGGGGGGAAAAAATTTTAAGGGTTTTTTTTTGGGGGGGAAGGAAAAAAAACAAAAAAAAGGGGGGGGGGGAAGGTTTAAATTGGAAAAAAAAGGGGAAAGCCCCCCGGGGGGGGTTTTTTTTCCCCCCCAAAAGGGTTTCCCCCAAAAAGGGAAAATTTTCCCCAAAAAACCAAAATTTTAAAAAAGGGGGAAAACATTTTTTTGGTCCCCCCAAAAATTTTGGAAAAAGGGGGGGAAATTTTTTCCCCGTTTTTCCTTTAAAAATTTTTTTAAAAAACCCCCTTTTTGGGGAAAAAAAAACAAAAAAAGGGGTTTTTTTTTTTTTAAAACATTTTAAAAACGGGAAAAAAAAAAGGGGAAAAAACCGGGGGGGGGGTTTAAAATTTTGTTTAAAAAAAGGGTTTAAAAAAAAAAAATTTTTTTTTTTTTAAATTTTAAAAAATTTGATGCCCTTTTTTGAAAAAGGGGAAAAAAAAAACCCCCCAAAAAATTTTTTTAAAAAATTTTTAAAAAAATTTTTTTTTTTTGGGGGGAAAAAAAAAGGGGGGTTTTTTTTTTAAAAAAAAAAAAAAATTTTTTTTAAAGGGAAAAAAAAAAAAGGGGGGAAAATTTGGGGGTTTTTAAAAAAGTTTTTGGGGGGGGTTTTTTGGGGGTTTTTTTAAAAATTTTTTAAATTTAAATCTTTCCCCCCCAAAAAATTTTTTTTTTTAAAAAAAATTTAAAATTTTTTTTTTTAAAAACAAATTTTGGGAAGGGTTTTTTTTTGGGGGGTTTTTTGGGGTTTTTTAAAAAAGGGAAAAAGGGGGGAAGGGGGGTTTTTAAAATTTAAAAAATTTTTTTTTTTTTTTTAAAAAGGGCCCAATTTAAAATTTTTGGTTTTTTAAAAAAGTTTTGTTTAAAAAAATTTTCGGGGGAAAAAATTTTTTTAAAAAATTTTTTTAAAAATTTTTTTGGGGGAAAAAAAAGGGGGGGGGGGGTTTTTTTAAAAGGAAAAAGGGGGGTTTTAAAAAAATTTTTTTTTTGGGGCTTTGGGGTTTTTTTAAAAGTTTTCTTTTTTAACTTTTTTAATGCCAAAAAAGGGGGGTTTTTTTTAAAAGTTTTTTTTAAAAAAATTTTTTTTTTTTAAAAAAGGGGGGGAAAAATTTGGGGGGGAAAATTTTGGGGGGGTTTTTTGGGGGGGGAAAATTTTTTTGGGGGGGGGAAAAAAAGGGGGGGTTGTGGGGGGAAAAAAAAATTTTTTTTGGGGGGGGATTTTTTGGGGGGTTTTTTTTTTTTTTTTTTTTTTTAATTTGGTTTTTTTTTAAAAATTTTTTAAAAAAAAAGGGGGTTTTTGGGGGGTTTTAAAAAAAAGGAAAAAAAGGGGTTTGGGAAAAAAGGGGAACCCCAAAAATTTTTTTTTAAAAAAAAAAAAAAGGGGGTTTTTTTTTTTAAAATTTTAAAAAGGTTTTTTGAAAACCGGGCCCAAAAAAAGGGGGGGGGTTTTTTAAAAAAAAAAACCTTCGCTCAAAAAAAAGGGGGGGTTTGGGGTTTTTTTTTCTTTTTGGGGGGGGGGTTTTTTAAAAATTTTTTTAAAAAAAATTTAAAAAAAATAAAATTTAAAAAAAAAAAAAAGGGGGGGGGGGGAAAAAAAAGGGGGGTTTTTTTTGGGGTGGGGGGGGGGTTTTTGGGTTTTTTTGGGGGGAAAAAAGGGTTTTTTAAAAAAGGGAAAAAAATTTTTTTAAAAAAAAACCCCCCCAAAAGGGCTTTTTTGGGGGCCCAGGTTTTTTTGGGGTTTTTTTTTGGGGTTTTTTTTTGTTTTTTTTCCCCTTTTTCCAAAAAAAAAAATTTTTTTTAAAAAATTTTTAAAAAAAATTTAAAAAAATTTTTTTAATTTTTTAAAATTTTTTAAAATTTTTTAAAAGGTTTATTTTTTTTTAAAAAAATTTTTTCGGTTTTTTTCCAAAAAAAAACCCCCAATTTTTAAAAATTTTAAAAAAAAAAAAAAAATTTTCAAAAAAAAATTTTTTTTAAAAATTTTTAAATATTTTTTTTAAATTTTTTTTTTTTTTTTTTTTTTAAAACCCCAAAATTTTTTCCCCCCAAATTTTTTTTAAAAAACCCCCCCCTTTTTTTTTTTTTTTTTTTTAAAAAAGGGGGGGGGGCCCCCCCCCCCCCCCCCCCCCAAAAAAAAAAAATTTTTGGGGGGGGGGGGCCCCCCCCGTTTTTAATTTTCCCAAAAAGGAAAAAAAAAAATTTTTTTTAACCTTTTTTTTTTTTTAAAAAAAATTTTTTTTTTAAAAAAAAATTTGGGGGGGGGAAAAAAAAATTTTCCCCCCCCCCAAGGCCCCCCCTTTTTTAAAAAAATTTAAAAAAATTTTTTTTTAAAAAAAAAAATTTTTAGAAAATTTAAACCCAAAAAAAGGGTTTTTTTTTAAAATTTTTTTTTTTTTTGGGTTTTTTTTTTTTTTTGGGGGGGGGAAAAGGAAAATTCAAAAAAAAACCCTTTTTTTCCCGGGAAAAAAAAATTTTTTTTTTTGGGGGGGAAATCCCGGTTTTGGTTTTTTTTTTGGAAAAAATTTTTAAATTTTGGGGAAAACCTTTTGGGTTTTCCTTTTAATTTTAAAAAACCCTTTCGGGGAAATTGTTTAAAAAAAAAAAAGGGGGTTTTTTAAAGGGTT
>JAMYXO010005019.1:7500-16290 GCA_033310375.1 Conus canariensis | reverse complement strand
TAAGCACCAAGTAAGGAATACATGAGAACAATAATTTCATTACCATGCCATGATATCACAAAAAAGTATGATTATTAAACAGTAAAAGAAGACAATCAAGTCATATAGAATTCAGGGATGAAAGATAGATATATAATAAAGATAGCTTGGAAGGGGTGGTCTTTCACATTAGCAGATAATAGCACACTTACACACACACACACACACACACACACACACACACACACACACACACACACACACACACACACACAGAGTTTGTTATGATTGATGGGAACCGGGCCACAGGCCAATCAGAAAGCGTACGTCAGCACTCGGATCGCCGAGCCCCGTTTCCCTCAACTACAACTGAGCATAAGGTTGGGAGGAGAGGGGTTGTGATCGTCCCCACCAGCAAGTTCTGTCTGAGAGACATTTTTTATGCCAGGATAAACAGCCCGAAAGTTCGTCCTTCCCGATTTTTCTGTCTCGACCGGCTCCTACCGTGAGGTGAGTTTGCTACGGGCTCAGTTGGGAAGACTGGGACCACACAGTCGAGTTTCATCCATTTAATGGACACAATCCTCTCTGGGGTGATGTCAATTCATCATCCAGAGGTCTGCTTCTTGAAGATGTCCTTTCCGACTTTGATTTGTGTTGTCTGAACGATGGTTCTCCAACTTACCTCCACTCTTCCACAGGCTCACTTTCGTGTTTAGATTTGTCGATATGTGACCCCTCGCTGGTCCTGGACTATGAGTGGTCTGTCCATGACGATCTGCACGGAAGTGATCATTTTCCTGTTCTATTAAAACCCATACTAACTGAAAACGCCTCTGTCTCACAACATCTTAAATATAAGAAGGCAAACTGGAATATTTTTGCAGCCAATATTTCAAAGGAACTCCAGGAAATTGACATTCTTCAGAGTACAGACCCTGCAGAATCCCTAACCAATACCGTGATAAACTGTGCTAAAACCTGTATTCCAATGTCTTCTGACAAACTCCAACTGCCCAAAACACCTTGGTTTAATTCTGACTGCCAACAAATCTCAAAAGTACGCAAACGGGCTCAGCGTCGGGTATACCAAAGACCTTCAGGTCCCAACGCTCGAGCCCATCAAAAACTCCATGCCAAATCAAGACACACTTTCAAAATCAGTAAACATCAGTCTTGGAGAAACTTTTGCTCCGGGCTGACATCTAAAACTTCAAAGAAAAAAGTTTGGAACATAATCAGAAAAATCAAAGGGAAGAACACCAACCCCTCCATTCATCACCTGAAACTTACTGATGCTCTGATAACTGACAAACAAGCTGTTGCCAATCTGCTGGCCTCCACCATTCAACAAAACTCATCTTCAAATAAATCTGCAGCCTTTTTAAGAAACAAACAAATCAGAGAGAAATCTTCATACAATTTCACATCAGACAACTCTGAAGCAACATTATCTTATCTTATCTTATTACAATCTTCCTTTTTCAATCAATGAACTAAAATCAGCTTTGCAAACCTGCAATGATTCTGCCCCTGGTCTGGATGATATTCATTATCAGGTTTTGAAACATTTTCCAGAAAGCTGTCTCCAGACCCTTCTCAAAGTCTACAACCATATCTGGACCACAGGCTGCTTTCTGCCCTCCTGGCGGAAAGCCCTAATCATTCCAATTCCTAAGCCTGGAAAGGACCTTACCAACCCTTCAAAATATCGTCCAATAGCTCTGACCAGCTGCCTCTGTAAGCTGATGGAAAAGATGGTCAACTCCCGTCTGATGTGGAAGCTGGAAACCGATGGCCTTTTGGCCAGTGAACAGTGCGGGTTCCGGAAGTACCACTCGACAGTTGACCATTTAGTCCGCCTGGAAACCACCATCCGCAACGCCTTTGTCAATAAACAGCATGTGGTCGCTATCTTTTTTTACCTAGAAAAAGCGTATGACACCACGTGGAAATCAGGAATCCTTATGGACCTGCACAGACTTGGTTTTCGTGGTCACCTGCCTCTGTTTATTCAAAACTTTCTGGCTGATCGACAGTTCCAGGTGCGTGTTGGCACCACACTCTCTGACATCCATGGGCAGGAGTTGGGTGTACCTCAAAGGAGCATCCTTTCTCCTGCTCTCCAGCATCAAAATCAACGACATTGTGAAATCAGTAAGCCAGGGCTCTGAGTCCTCTCTGTTCGTTGACGACTTCGCGCTGTACGCAGTTGGAGCTTCTTACGCCAGCGTACAGCGTCCACTCCAACTTTGTGTCAACAAGATCCAACAGTGGGCCGCGGAAAACGGGTTTATCTTCTCAAGTACCAAAACTCAGTTAATCCATTTCCACAATTTTCGTCAATTCTTTGCTGATCCTGAAATTCGTCTGGACAAGTCCACCATTCCAGCTGTAAAAGAAGCCAGATTTCTGGGGGTTATTTTTGATCAAAAACTCAACTTTCTCAGCCACATTAAAAATCTCTTACCAGAGAGCTCTGAATATTCTGCGGGTCGTAGCACACACTGGGGTGCTGATAAGAAAACTTTGTTGCACCTTTACAGAGCCTTGGTCTTCCAAACTGGACTATGGTTGTGCTGTGTACGGCTCTGCAAGACCGTCTTACCTAAAACTCTTGGACCCTATCCACCATCAAGGGCTTCGTCTCTGTCTTGGAGCATTCCGCACCACCCCTGTGTACAGCTTGTACGCAGAGGCAGGTGAACCCTCACTGTCCAACCGCAGGCTGAAATTGTCTTTGAATTACTATATCAGACTGTCCTCGGAACCGGAGAATCCTGCCTATGACTGTGTCTTTGACCCCCAGTTTCAAAGCAAATTCGAAAACCCTAACTGTATTCCGCCGTTTGGTCTTCGTATGCAGCCTCACGCGCAGAATGCAGGTCTAAGCCTAGGAGTTGTGTCCGATTTTTCCAAGTTTCCAGATAAGCCTCCATGGACCTTTTTCACACCAGAGATTCGTTTTGATCTTGCAGCTTTTCGCAAAGAGTCTACCAGCTCTCTGGCATACAAGGCATTGTATGCTGACCTCTGTTCAAAATTCCCATCCTATCAGAAAATTTTCACTGACGGTTCCAAGTCTGAAGATGGAGTGGCCTGTGCAGCCTATTGCCCTGGTGCTCCTTCTCAAATATTGTTGGAACATATTCTTTCAGATGCTTCTGTCTATTATGCTGAACTTACTGCTCTGATTCTGGCATTGAAGATAAGCTCTCAATCAGCAAAGAAAGACTTTCTGGTTTTGTCAGATTCGCTGTCTGCTTTGGAGGCCATAGCTGGTCGCAACCTTCAACATCCCGAATTTGTACACTTTTTTTTTAACTTTTTACCAAGTTGAAAGCGGATGGTCACAACATTATTCTGGCTTGGGTTCGTCATGTTGGCATCAGAGGGAATGAAATGGTTGATCGTTTAGCCAAGAATGCCACAACTGAAAAATTGTCCGACATATATATTCCCTGCTCGGATCTGAAACCCAAAATTACCGATTATGTCAGAGACCTCTGGCAGGAGGATTGGAACACACAGACGGATAACAAACTCTTTCAGATCGGTCCAAACCTTAAGGAGTTCCTCTCATCTACGTCTGGTGGTCGTAAAGAAGAAACAGTTCTGTGCCGGCTGTGCACCGGCCATTCGTATTTTACCCATTCACACCTTTTAAAGAGTGAGGAAGCTCCGTGGTGCATTCCATGTCATGTGCCACTCACAGTTAAACCTATTCTTTTAGATTGTTGGGACTTGTACGATGTGAGACATAAACACTTTACAGCAGAGTCCATGAAAACCCTGTTCAGAGATGTCCCACCTGACGTGATCTTTGAGTTTTTGAGAGAGATTAACATTTTTCATCTGATTTAAGATTTTACGGAAGAAAGATTTTTTAACGACGTTTCTGGTGCGTTTGTAGAAGATGTAATTCAAAGAGATGTGTGAAAGTTTTTTATTTATTTTTTTTTTAATTTAAGATGACTTGTGGGTTGATTTTAACGTGGTGACAGCCTGATGTGGCCCTTTGCGGTCGGCTGGGCTATAAGCAACATAACCTTACCTCTTACCTTATTTTAACCTTTTTTATGAGTATTCTCCAGTGGAATGAGAGGATTGAGGAGCAGTTATGAAGATTTGCTCCTATTGTGTAAACGTTTTCCCCCAATATTATTGCATTGCAAGAGCATCAGATTCAGCAACCGATCCCCATTAGAAACTATGCTTGTTTATCTAAATATCCTAATTCAAACTCAGGTGGTGTATGCCTTTATATTCATAATTCTTTCCCTGCAGCAGAAATTCCATTGAACACTTCTTTACAAGCTGTGGCAGCAACTGTTTCTGGTAATATCACCTTTTCTGTATGTTCCATTTATCTTCCTCCTGAAAATGTTTCCAAACAAGACCTCCAGAACCTTATTGAGCAATCACCGTCACCGCTCCTTCTCCTCGGAGACTTTAATGTCCATTCTCCCATTTGGGGTGATCCGCGTTCGGATCATAGAGGACAGACGATCGAGAACCTCATTTCCGAACATCAACTATGTATTCTGAATAACAATCAACCAACCTTCGTTCACTCTACGCATGGAACTTCCTCAGCTATTGACTTATCTCTCTGTTCTCCCTCTCTACTTTTAGATTACAAATGGGAACCTCACGAAGATTTATGCGGCAGTGACCATTTCCCCATTTTATTAGAAGGTTTGGCGACATCTGACGATGAGACATCAGAATGTTGGAATTTGAAACATGCTAATTGGGCCTTGTTGGAACTTCAATGCAAGACCAAAATAACTACAGTCATTCTTTCTCAGTCAGATCCCATGGACACCTTTACTTCCATCCTGATAGACATAGCGTCTGATTGCATTCCTAAATCTGTGATAGATCCAAAACAACCTCCTAAAGTGCCTTGGTTTAATAATGAGTGCAAAGAAGCTATTAGAAATCGCAGGAAAGCGCTTAGAAAATTCCAAAAACATCCGACGGAAGAAAATCGAATTGAGTATAAAAGACTAAAAGCTAAAGCGAAATATATTATCAAAAGATGTAAAAAGAACTCGTGGCGTAACTTTTCTTCCTTCTAAAATTCTACAACATCATCTGCCCGAGTATGGAAATCCATCAAAAGAATCAAAGGGAAAAGATCTTCTGGTCTGAGACACCTGAAAACCAATGGGAAACCAATTTTGGATAGAAAAGACATAGCAAACCTCTTGGCCTCTTCCATCTCTCAAAATTCATCATCTAACCATTATTCCAGTAAATTTTAAAAAATTAAAGTAGAATCAGAGAAACACCGTCCTCATTTTTTATCTGACAACTCTGAGGACTATAATGCTCTGTTTTCACAGTGGGAATTAGACCAATCCATCCACATGTCTAACAATTCAGCAGTTGGCCCAGACGAGGTTCATTATGAAATGCTTCGTCATCTTCCGGCGGAAAGTCGTTCTATTCTTCTTCAGATTTATAACGGTATTTGGGAATCAGGAAGTTTTCCCGAAAAATGGAAGGAACCTATTATTGTACCCATCCCTAAACCAGGTTAGGACAACTCGGATCCGAATAACTACCGTCCTATAGCGTTGACGAGTTGTCTTTGTAAAACTATGGAAAGGATGATCTCGGCGCGTCTCTTGTGGACGCTAGAGGATAAGGGTTTATTGGCCAATATTCAATGTGGCTTTCGTAAGAAAAGGTGTACTGTAGACCATCTTGTACGTTTGGAATCTTTTGTGCGAGAAGCCTTCGCTCGCAAACAGCATGTTATCTCTATATTCTTTGACTTGGAGAAAGCATATGACACCACCTGGAGGTACGGCATTCTGAGAGACCTTTTCAACATGGAGTTTAGGGGCAGGCTCCCCGTTTTTATTGAACATTTTTTACAGGATTGTTGTTTCCGTGTGCGTTCAGGATCAGTTTTGTCAGACTTCTTTGTTCAAGAACAGGGAGTACCCCAGGGAAGCATTTTATCTCCCTTGTTGCTTTGTATCAAAATTAACAATATTGTTGAGTCTGTTGTAAAAGGTGCCGATGCTTCTTTGTTTGTATATGACTTCTCCCTTGCGATTAGAGGGAAATTTTTACCTTCAGTGGAACGTCAGCTTCAGCTATGTGTCAAGAACATCCAAGAGTGGGTTGAAGAGAATGGTTTTAAATTTTCTCAGTCCAAGACTGTGTGTATGCATTTTACGAAACTTAGAGGCCCTTTTGGAGAGCCGGACATTAAGATTTCTGGTGAATCGATCAAAGTTGTGCACGAAGCCAGATTTTTAGGCGTGATTTTTATGAGAAGCTCACGTTTTTACCTCACATAAGAGATTTGAGGGCAAGGTGTTTTAAAACTTTGGATATATTAAAAGTAGTTGGTCGCGCCGATTGGGGCGCAGACAAATTTACTCTGTTAAACCTTTATCGAGCTCTAGTGAGATCAAAGCTCGATTACGGTTGCCAGGTATCCGGGTCAGCTGCAAAGTCTTCCTTAAAGCTATTGGACACGGTTCATCATCAAGGTCTACGGATGGCTCTCGGTGCTTTTAGAACATCGCCGGTCTCTAGTTTGTACGCGGAGGCTCATGAACCATCTTTAAACCTCCGTCGTACGAAACTCGGTATGAATTATTATTTAAAGTTGAAGGCTTCCCCAGAGAATCCAGCCTACTCTTGTGGTTTTGAGCCTCCACCTGCCGGCCTGTTGGAAGCATCTACGTTGACCCCTCCTTTTGGCCAGAGAGTAAAGGACTATTTTAAAGAGGCTAACATAAATTTAGTGGATGTTGATGACCTTACTGTTGCCGATGTCCCGCTATGGAAACTGGTAACTCCACAAATAGATTTTTCTCTCTCTGCTTATAAGAAAGAAACAAGTCCAGAGATTTATAAACATCTTTTTTTTTAGAAAAGAAAGAGAAACATAAACATCGAACATTTCTCTATACGGATGGTCCAAATTGGAAGAGAAAGTTGCTGCAGCATCAACGTCTGCCTCGGGCCATTCTCATTCTTTACGTCTGAAAGATCATTCTTCTATTTTTACTGCAGAATTAGAAGCACTATACTTGGCTTTAAAGACTGTGCAAAGTTCAACTCGAAAGTCTTTTGTTATAGTCGTTGATTCTCTCTCAGCTTTACAAGCTCTTAAATCATCAACTTGTGACCATCCTAAGTTAATATCCATTTTAGAACTTTTAACCGAACTCCCTGTAGATAAAGAAGTTGTGTTTTGGTGGGTCCATAGCCACTGCGGTATTACGGGCAATGAGATAGCGGACAGACAAGCAAGGAAAGCGTTAAATGATCCTGTCAAGCGATCCTATCGGTTACTATATCCGGATCTTAAACCGCTAATAAATAAGTTTGTAAAGAAACGTTGGCAAGATGACTGGAATTTGGAATCGGAAAACAAACTCCATGAGATATTGCCAGACTTGTCCGAATGGTTACCTTCGGTTTGCAAAACCAGGAAAGAAGAATGTGTTTTAAGTAGACTGCATATTGGACATAGTTATGTTACTCATTCTTTCCTTTTAAAGGGAGAAGATCGCCCCATTGTTTTGCATGCGATTGTGTATACACTCTTAAGCATGTGTTGACTGAGTGTGATGATCTCAGTGAGATCAGAGGAAAATATTTTGATAAGATGTCACTTAGTAAGCTTTTTAGAAATGTGCAAGTATTTGTGATATTTTAGTTTTTAAGAGATGTGAACATGTTTTATAAGATTTAGTTGGTTTTTTTAATACATTTTAAGGTTGCAGATTGCATATGCGTTTGTATAACTCGAGTCATGTAATGACCCTCAGTGTATAGCTCTGATATCACCTCTTTATGGTGGAAAGGGCTTGTCCTTTATAACTATCTATCCATCTACATAAACACTTACAGCAGAGTCCATGAAAACCCTGTTCAGAGATGTCCCACCTGACGTGATCTTTGAGTTTTTGAGAGAGATTAACATTTTTCATCTGATTTAAGATTTTACGGAAGAAAGATTTTTAACGACGTTTCTGGTGCGTTTGTAGAAGATGTAATTTAAAGAGATGTGTGAAAGTTTTTATTTTTTTATATTTTTTATAAGATGACTTGTGGGCTGATTTTAACGTGGTGACAGCCCTGATGTGGCCCTTTGCGGTCGGCTGGGCTATAAGCAACATTACCTTACCTTACCTTCAGTTTAGAGTATTATTTGGCAGAAAGCCAGAGTAGTTACTCTTTAGACTTTTGGCAGACAGTCATAACTTGTAGTGAATGGCGGATAGTCATAACTTGTAGTCAATGGCAGATAGCCATAACTTGTAGTCAATGGCAGATAGCCATAACCTGTGAGTGGCCGATAGCCATAATTTGTAGTCAATGGCAGATAACCATAACTTGTAGTGAATGGCAGAGAGCCATAACTTGTAGTCAATGGCAGATAACCATAACTTGTCAGTGGCAGATAGCCATAACTTGTAGTCAATGGCAGATAGCCATAACTTGTAGTCAATGGCAGATAGCCATAACTTGTAGTCAATGGCAGATAGCCACAAACTCGTAGTCAATGGCAGATAGCCATAACTTGTAGTCAATGGCAGATAACCACAACTTGTAGTCAATGGCAGATAGCCACAACTTGTAGTCAATGGCAGATAACCACAACTTGTAGGCAATGGCAGATAGCCACAACTTGTAGTCATTGGCAGATAGCCATAACTTGTAGTCAATGGCAGATAGCCATAACTTGTAGTCAATGGCAGATAGCCATAACTTGTAGTCAATGGCAGATAGCTATAACTTGTAGTCATTGGCAGATAGCTATAACTTGTAGTC
>JAMYXO010005019.1:0-2500 GCA_033310375.1 Conus canariensis | reverse complement strand
TGTCTAAACTTTGGCGACCGCCTGCCACAAAGTGATGGACGAGTAACATTTTTGAGATGCACATGTCCCTTGATCCCCAGTTAATCTATGGTTGTATAATCCAGTCTTCTACACATTTGTGACACCTTCCCCAAAGTGATGGATAAGTAGCATTTTTGAGATATGCAGGTCATTTGAAAGAGGAAAGAAAGACTTCTCCAGCAGTATATAAAGGGTTCCTCTGCGTTGAAAAATGAGAAAAAATTATGCTCCAGCGTGTCCCAGTAACATAAAAGCCATTTTTGGGGGGAAAGGATTTTAAAGTTCCTGTACGTAACATGAAGGGACCTTGTGCAGAATTATCAGTGTATCACATTGCTAGTTCAATTCAAGCAAAAATGATGAAATGCATCAAACTTTACTGTCGATGGCTGGTTCTGAAACTCATCAGATCCCAGACTGATCCACACATATTTTCACAGGCTACATGATAAATGAAGTATGTAGTGATGTTGTAATGTCCCCCTCCCTCAGTGGGACATGCCGGGGGAAATTCACTTCAAATTATGTACAATTGTTGCATAGAACATACAGTACGGAATGTGTGTGATGGTTTTAGAAGACAAATAAATCGATTGCGTGTGTGATGTTGTGCAGTGTGATCTGGTCTACACGTTTTTCCACCTCTGCTGCGGGATGAACAGGAGGCAGCAGCGGACAAAACCAACTTGAACGTCTCCAAGCTGCGAGGTCAGTGCCAACCGTCATGAGAGGGGATCTGTAGCGAAGGATTCTGAAGTCATCCGCTAACAGATACTCTCAGTGTGGAGGCTTCTGCTCTAAAGACTGCTGAACTTCCCAGTTCTCATCTTCCCTCTTAAGGCTCCCTCCCTGATTTGACGTGAATGAAAATGATGGACCTATCTAACTGCATTAACTAACGCTGTATTATGACCACCTCTCCCATCCAAACTACAACCAATCAGTGTTGAACGAACATGTCAAATGATGGATAAAGAATGACTGAAAATGCTGCTAATTTTGCAATGACCAGCAGAGTGTGGGTCGGGTACTGTAGATGAACAGTAACTGCCAGATCTGCGATTTCTTTTTCTTTGTTTCTTTCTGCGTACGCAGGCTAATACTCCTGCGGACACTGCCTGTATAGACAGGCAGTGGAGTTTTGTG
Organism: Conus canariensis; assembly: GCA_033310375.1. Taxonomy (NCBI): domain Eukaryota; kingdom Metazoa; phylum Mollusca; class Gastropoda; order Neogastropoda; family Conidae; genus Conus; species Conus canariensis. The sequence goes on along the minus strand of JAMYXO010005019.1, from coordinate 1,333 downwards.
TGTATGACCGTTTTTTTTATCCCGCCATTAAGACAGCCATACTCCATCTTCGGGGAAGGTGCATGCTATGTGTAACGTGTCATCCATACCAACGGCCAAACTGGCCTTCTCTTCCGAAAGTTGGTGATGGGATTTTACGTGTGTGCAAGATGTTGTGCATGTGTTCACACATGGAACCTCGGTTTATAGTCTCATTCGAAGGACTGTATGGGGAATGGAGTCAGAACCAATGTTAATTCCGAGGGAAAAATCCCCCTGTACCAAAATTCGAACCCGCAACCCCAGGATCACGAGTCTGGCGCTCTACCAACTGAGCTACGACGAAACCCACATGAGACGGGGTGACAAAACTCATTCAAAATGGGGTGATGAAACACATGTGAGTTGGGGCGATGAAACTCTCAAGTTGAAATTCATTGGAACCACTTAAGATGACATGATAGAATTCATTTCAGATGGAAGTCAGTGGAACTCATTTGAAATAAATGATGGAATCTATTGAAAATGGAACCCATTTGAAAGGAGATTCAGAGAAGTCCATTTGAGATGGGATTCAGTGGAAGCTGTCTGAGGTAGGATTGAATAAAAGCCATTTTGAATCAGCCATTGTGGTCTGCTGACCTTTCAAAATAGGAAGTAGTTCAACAACTGACAGACATAGGTAGTTGAATGCTACCGAATGAGTTGGCTGTCTCTCATACCTGTTCAAATCTACCTTTCTTTGCTCACAGAAATCTCTCCTGTGCCAATGGCGCCACCTTCAGGCAACACGGGGATTCAGGGGGAGATCAAGCTGTCGGTGCAGTACAAGCATGACACGCTGCATGTGATGGTGATGCACATCAAAGGACTGGTGAGGGCACAGTGATGGTCGCCTTTTTTGGTGTGAATTTGACATTGTTTCGTGTGTTTGTGAGACAGAAATTGTGTTGTGTCTGCTTGCAAGACAAGAAGGAGAGTGAGTGTGTAAGTCTTTTATCTGTGTGTGTGAAATAGAGAGTATGGGTGTGTACATGTGAGAGAGAGTGTGCCTATTATAATATGAGTGTGTCTGTGTGAGTGTAGAAGTGTCTGTGTATTTATTTGTGGCGAGTGTGTATGTATAGTTGTATGTATAGTAACTGTATATTTGGTAAGTTTATATCCATGCATGTGCATGTGTATGAACGTGTTAGCTTGAGGCATAATTCTTGTGCATGTATGCCTGCATTCTATGGAGAGAATGATCAGAGCAGAGAGTAAAGCCCAGCAGACTCCTATGATGAGACAAAGGCGAATGTGACGGCTGCTGGACTGGCCACACATGACATGGTAGAGCGTCAGTGACATTGGA
>JAMYXO010005018.1:0-16293 GCA_033310375.1 Conus canariensis | reverse complement strand
TCTTTATAGAACAGAAAAAGAAAGAAGGAAAGAACAAAAAAGCAAAATACATGAAACTGAAATCTTTTCATTCATTAGATGAGCGCCCACATATTCAAAGCCTCCCTGAAGCCCAAAATGAGCGAGCACAGATTCCAATACAGCTAAAATCAATGCTCCACATCATTTATTTGTTTTCATGCTCCATTACACAAACCATTACAAGCTGACTTCCCTCTGACTTTGAAGTGACAAGGTCACATATAAAAGAAAAAACAATGGAGTGGGAGAGGAGGTGCTGGACACTGGTGGGTGGGGCGGGGGGATGAGTGGGAGAGACGTCAAAACAACTTACGAACAGATGTCACGCACCTGATGATGTTCAAAACTGACGTTGTCAATCACCAGCTGGAAATCTGGCTGAAACTCGCTGGCATTCCCCATCACCTGATCACACAAAAACATTACCTGTACCTGTGAAATCATCCCAGCATTTCTAACAAATTTTGATGTGAAAGCTAGAAAGAATGCTGCTGACAATGCTAAGCATCATTAAAATACTCTTAAAGCTGGACACATTGAAGTTAGTGTTTCTTATGGTGATAATTTGGAGTTCAATGGTCAGTGCTTACCATAGCATGAGAATGACTTTAAATCCACAGTCGGAGTACAAACGTATTCTCTCATTTTGTCTTTCAACATGAATCTAGTGACAGACAATGGGTGAAAGAAGTCACTCCATCAATGTATTCTCTCATTTTGTCTTTCAACATGAATCTAGTGACAGACAATGGGTGAAAGAAGTCACTCCATCAATGTATTCTCTCATTTTGTCTTTCAACATGAATCTAGTGACAGACAATGGGTGAAAGAAGTCACTCCATCAAAGCATCTTTTCATTAAAAGACACATGATTTTAAAGTCATTTGTCAACTGATTTTTGTGAACACCATCCTGTGTATTTATGGTTATGTACTAATAAAAATAGTTTTGCGCAATGTTCTAAATCCTCAATTCTGACCCCTAAGCCCCTTTACGCTAATGTCCATGTTGTTCCAAACCAGCTTCAAATGACCTATCGTTGATTTTGTGGGGACTGGTCACATAGTAACATAACTTTCTTTCATCAGACGCAAAACCTGGAGAATAAAAAATCCAAGACATCACTTCGATTCTCTCCACTGAAATCTTTTTGGTCATGACATCAGACATTAAAATACTTTACAGAGAAGAGAGAGAGAGAGAGAGAGAAGAGAGAGAGAGAAAGAGAGAGAGAGAGAGAGAGTCATCTATAATTTATTATAACACACAACCTGTATGAATCCACTATTCATTGAGTCACCATTGGCAAGTCCAGATGCCCACATACCGACTCTGGTGATAAGACACAATTTTTTTTTTTTCAACCATGAGAATCTCCCTGCAACTCATGACAGGTAAAACTAAGATCCCAAATGATAAAGGCACAAGCGTTTCAGGAGCATATATCTCTTTTGTTGTTGTTGAAGATCTGTGCGAAGACATGCATAACCTTTCAACTGATCTAGCGCTCTCAATACACAAGCACGTACACACAAGCATGTACACCCATGCATGCACGCACACACGCACACACACACACACACACACACACACACACACACACACACATCCACGTTTGCACTACGCACACACGCATGTACTCTCACACACACATAAACGCACACACAGTAAATTACACAGGCATACAGAACAGTAACATATGTTTGTTATGTCTTGGCTTTTCTTTTCAGTTCAGCAATATTCAGAAAATGTGTGCTAATTCAGCCAGTTGTAATGGTCTTATGCAGAACATGTGTGCTAATTCAGCCAGTTGTAATGGTGTTATGCAGAACATGTGTGCTAATTCAGCCAGTTGTAATGGTGTTATGCAGAACATGTTTGCTAATTCAGCCGGTTGTAACAGTCTTATGCAGAACATGTGTGCTAATTCAGCCGGGTGTAACTGTCTTATGCAGAACAGTGTGCTAATTCAGCCAGTTGTAACGGTCTTATGCAGAACATGTGTGCTAATTCAGCCAGTTGTAACGGTCTTATGCAGAACATGTGTGCTAATTCAGCAGTTGTAACGGTCTTATGCAGAACATGTGTGCTAATTGTGCCAGTTGTAACGGTCTTATGCAGAACATGTGTGCTAATTCAGTCCAGTTGTAACGGTGTTATGCAGAACATGTGTGCTAATTGTGCCAGTTGTAACGGTGTTATGCAGAACATGTGTGCTAATTGTGCCAGTTGTAACGGTCTTATGCAGAACATGTGTGCTAATTCAGTGCCAGTTGTAACGGTCTTATGCAGAACATGTGTGCTAATTCAGCCAGTTTGTAAACGGTGGTTGTGTTATGCAGAACATGTGTGCTCATTCAGCCAGTTGTAACGGTCTTATGCAGAACATGTGTGCTCAATTCAGCCTGTTGTAACGGTCTTATGCAGAACATGTGTGCTAATTCAGCCAGTTGTAACGGTCTTATGCAGAACATGTGTGCTAATTCAGCCGTTGTAACGGTCTTATGCAGAACATGTGTGCTATTCAGCCAATTGTAACGGTCTTATGCAGAAAATGTGTGCTAATTCAGCAGTTTAGTTTGTTGCTAACGGTTGTATTATGCAGAACATGTGTGCTAATTCAGCCAGTTGTAATGGTCTTATGCAGAACATGTGTGCTAATTCAGCCAGTTGTAATGTGTTATGCAGAACATGTGTGCTAATTCAGCCAGTTGTAACGGTGTTATGCAGAACATGTGTGCTAATTCAGCCAGTTGTAACGGTGTTATGCAAAACATGTGTGCTAATTCAGCCATTTTTAAGGTGTTATGCAGAAATGTGTGCTAATTCAGCCAGTTGTAACGGTGTTATGCAGAAATGTGTGCTAATTCAGCAGTTGTAACGGTGTTATGCAGAAATGTGTGCTAATTCAGCCAGTTGTAACGGTGTTATGCAGAACATGTGTGCTAATTCAGCCAGTTGTAACGGTGTTATGCAGAACATGTGTGCTAATTCAGCCAATTGTAATGGTGTTATGCAGAAAATGTACCCTTCACAGAGTGATCTGTTTGCTATGGTTCACTTTTTAACATACATCTGTTGTGAAATCTAAAATACGTATGAAGCAGGTTGAAAATCAATATCATGAAATCAGTCTTATGTTTTTCATGAGACATACAAAACAAAAGTTCCTGGAGAGAGAGAGAGAGAGAGAGAGAGAGAGAGAGAGAGAGAGAGAGAGAGAAAGAGAGAAGAGAGAGAGAGAGAGAGAGAGAGAGAGAGAGAGAGAGGATGAGAGTTTGCATGTCTCTATGCATGTCTGTGTGTACATCTTTGTACGACTAAGAATTAATCCAAAACCACTCCTATGGCCTGCCTAGTTTTCCTTTTTGCTTGCCTATGGACAAGTGAGAACAATTAAACAATGGTAATTAACTAAACTGTTAGAGCATGTTACAGATGTGTTACATCAAATGTTGTCTGGTTCTCAGTAAGTCTGTATGACAGATGAAGTGATTGTGAGCTTTTCTATCAAAATTGAGGCAAAGAGGAAGGGTACGGGGAAGATACATGAGTACAGGGAGGGAGATAGAAATAGAATATGTTAGAGGGGTGTAGGTGTCATGAGATTTTTTTTTTAAATGAACAAAATAACAACAACAACAAAACAAAGAGTACATCATCTCACTGGTTTGCTTAGGTTGTTAAAAAACTAATCTGCAAACCTCAACTGACATTAAATCTAAACCCAACATAGTAAAACTGCTGAAACTAGCAAAAGCTGTATAAAAATGTAAAATTTTACTTAAATTTCAGTCTGTCCCTCAACATACTCTTTGTTAAGGTACTATTCCTTGCTCGATTTCAGTATTTCTTCCTGTTCTCCTTCAACATGTAATTTAATTAAAGAAGCTGTTTAACTTCAACATGTAATTTAAAGAAACTGTTTAACTTGAATTCAGTATATGCTGTTGGTTTTGTTGTAGTCATCGATGTTTAACCACTTGATAAAACTTCAAAACAAAAAAGAGCCTGAATCCTACATTGTATGCAAATTAAACTCCTACTTCATGTGTGTGTTGTGTGTGTGTGTGTGTGTGTGTGTGTGTGTGTGTGTGTGTGTGTGTGGTGTGTGTGTTGTGTGTGTGTGTGTTGTGTGTGTGTGTGTGTGTGTGTGTGTGTGTGTGGTGTGTGTGTGTGTGTGTGGGGTGTGTGTGTGTGTGTGTGTGTGTGTGTGTGTGTGTGGTGTGTGTGTAGGTAAGGGCAAGGTAATGTTGCTTATAGCCCAGCCGACCGCAAAGGGCCATATCAGGCTGTCACCAGTTAAAATCAACTCACAAGTCATCAAAATAAAATAAAATAATAAAAAAAGAAATTAAAATTAAAAAAAAAACTGTTTCACACATCTCTTTAAAACACATCTTCTAAAAACGCAGCAGAAACTTTGTTAAAAATCTTTCTTCTGTAAAATCTTAGATGAAAAATGTTGATCTCTTTCAGAAACTCAAAGATCACGTCAGGTGGGACATCTCTGAACAGGGTTTTCATGGACTCTGCTGTAAAGTGTTTATGTCTCACATCATGCAAGTCCCAACAATATGAAAGAATATGTTTCACTGTGAGTGGAACATGACATGGAATGCACACAGAGCTTCTTCACCTTTCAAAAGATAAGAATGGGCATATAACGAGTGGCCTGTGTGCAAGCAGCACAGGACTGTTTCTTCTTTACGGCCGCCTCTGGAACATGGTAAAAACTTTCAGGTTTGGACGATTTTAAATAGTTTAATGCTGAACAATTTAACAATTTAAATAGTTTGTTATCTGTCTGCAAGGTCCATTCCTCTTGCCAGAGGTCTTTGACATAATCATTAACTTTGGGTTTTTTATCTGTGTACGGGGCAGACATGTCAGACGGTTTCCTTGCTGTGGCATTCTTGACCAACCAATCAGCCATTTCATTCCCTCCGATGCCAACAGGACCAGGAAACCAAGCCGGAATGATGTTATGACCTCTGCTTTCAATGAAGTGAAAAGTTGAAAAATCTGGTTGCCTCTGGCTGTGTCACGGTGTGAGTGTGTGCTTGCATAACAGGCACAGCAAGTTCACCAATCATTGCCAGATCTAACATGTGGGTGTGTTTTCTGTGTTTGTTTTTTTCATCTGTGTTTACAGTAACACAGGTGTTTGATTTGTTTGTTTAAGTCATAGATCCTGTCATATTTTTATCATTTAAATTATTTTATAGATAATTTACACCTCCTACAGAATTTGTCTAACATTAATAGCAGACGGGGAAAAAAACAAACCTGCAAAAAAGTGTTTCCAATTCCTCTTGCAATAATCTGATGTTCCTTAAATAAAGGGTCTCTCCACTTAAAACTGCTTTACGTTTGCTTCTTAGTTCTTTCCATGAATAGAAACCTAATAAAACATGCACCTGAAAATATGAGTTTGTGGGTTTTGAAGGCAGGTGTGTGCACACAGACCCGTCTACCTCAAAATCGAACCATTAGCATTCTTATTTTCTGCGGCAATACTCTGGAATTCACTACCTTTCCATCTTCATCATGCCTCTCCCTTCCCGACTTTCAAGTCTGCAGTTAAAACGTATCTGTTCAAATGCCAGTTGCATGATACTACCTGAAATATTACTAAATTACATGTCACTTGCACACTTTGCTCGTGTACAAATGAGCTGTTCACCGTGTCATAGAGTGTGTTTATGTACACAACATTATGTTCCAGTGTGTGTGTGTGTTTGTGTGTGTGTGTGTGTCACTAGTGCGCGCGCGCGCGCACACACACAAGTATGCTATATGTGTGCATGTGTGTATGTTTATGACTTGTGAACGCAGAATTGTGTGTGTGTGTGTGTGTGTGTGTGTGTGTGTGTGTGTGTGTGTGTGTGCGCGCGCACACACACACAAGTATGCTATATGTGTGCATGTGTGTATGTTTATGACTTGTGAACGCAGAATTGTGTGTGTGTGTGTGTGTGTGTGTGTGTGTGTGTGTGTGTGTGTGTGTGTGTGTGTGTGTGTGTTCTGCTTGTATTTTTCAGATGTTGAATTGTTAAAATTTGTAAAGCGCCCTGTAGCCTATGTTGTTAGGATGGGCGCTATAGAAATTGTTATTATTATTGTTATTATTCCATTTTAGTATTCCATGACCAAGAAAAGAGTACGTTTCTTATCTTGAACTATATAGATCTTACCGTGCAATTCTTGCAGCCAACTCATTGCGCTGTATACTTAAAATTTAAATTCAAACACTGGCACCAACAAGCACAAGTGCATTACACACACACACACACACACACACACACACACACACACACACACACAGTGACACACACTGCACATATAGTTGACTATCTCATTAAAAAAAAAAATCCTAAAACAAAAATATTATTATAATGCCCTCCTGCACACCCCCCCCCCCCCTCCCCACCACACACATACACAGAGTGACAGTCACATACATGTATACCCCTCATACAGTTTTCATTTTCCATCTTTTTCTTCTCTTTGTACTGCCACTCCATCCCTCCATCCTCCCCCCCCCCCCCCTTTGTTTTTGGGGTGTGGGGTGTGGGTGGGGGAAGCAGAGCTAATTCAATACTGACTTGATTCTTGACATGTTGGGTGTTGCGAGGCCTTTTTACAAGACCTGTTCACCACTCCTGTTCGAAAACTAGACTTGCATGCGTGGAAGTATCCCAGAAATGTTTGGCTATAGGCTAAAAGCCTTTTGCCCTCATTATTCTGTCCATTAATATGCTCTTGGATCACTACACAGTGAATGTCCCTTGGTTAAATCAGGCATAGTGTATACTACATTTATTACCACTTCAGTAAATATTTAAATCAATGGAAAATACTTGGTCCTTAAAAGTTTTGTCAATTTGATTTTTGAAGGCGTTAACTGATTAGTTAGGAAGTTGGTCTTCTGAAGTTTCAAGCTGTGCCCTCCAGTCTTATCATTGTTAGCCAAGGTAAGATAAGATAAGATAATGTTGCTTATAGCCCAGCCGACCGCAAGGGGCCACATCAGGGCTGTCACCACGTTAAAATCAACTCACAAGTCATTAAAAAAAAAAAAAAACTTTCACACATCTCTTTAAATGACATCTTCTAGAAACGCACCAGAAACTTCATTAAAAATCTTTCTTCCGTAAAATCTTAAATCAGATGAAAAATGTTAATCTCTCTCAAAAAGTCAAGGATCACGTCAGGCGGGACATCCCTGAACAGGATCTTCATGGACTCCGCTGTAAAATGTTTGTGTCTCACATCGTGCAAGTCCCAACACTCTAAAAGAATATGTTTCATTGTGAGTGGCACATGACATGGAATGCACCACGGAGCTTCTTCACTCTTTAAAAGGTAGGAATGAGTAAAATACGAATGGCCGGTGTGCAGCCGGCACAGAACCGTTTCCTCTTTACGACCACCAGACGTAGATGGGAGGAACTCCTTAAGGTTTGGACGGATCCGAAAGAGTTTGTTATCCGTCTGGGTATTCCAATCCTCCTGCCAGAGGTCTTTCACATAATCATTAATTTTGGGTTTCAGATCTGAGCAGGGGATATATATGTTGGACAATTTCTCTTGTAGCATTCTTGGCTAAACGATCAACCATTTCGTTACCTCCGATGCCAACATGACCAGGAACCCAAGCCAGAATAATGTTGTAACCATCCACTTTCAACTTGCTAAAAAGTTCAAAGAAATGTAAAAGTTCTGGATGCTGAAGGTTGCGGCCAGCTATGGCCTCCAAAGCTGACAGCGAATCCGACAGAACCAGAAAGTCCCTCTTGGTAGATTGTGAAATTATTTTCAATGCCAGAACCAGAGCAGTAAGTTCAGCAGAATAGACAGAGGCATCTGGAGGTATATGTTTTAACAGTATCTGAGAAGGAGCACCAGGGCAATAGGCTGCACAGGCCACTCCATCCTCAGACTTGGAACCGTCAGTGAAAATTTTCTGACAGGATGGAAATTTTGAACAGAGGTCAGCATACAATGCCTTGTATGCCTGAGAGCTGGTGGACTCTTTACGAAAAGCTGCGAGATCAAAACGAATCTCTGGTGTGAAAAAGGTCCACGGAGGCTGATCCGGAAACTTGGAAAAATCAGACACAACTCCTAGGTCTAGACCTGCATTCCGCGCGTGAGGCTGCATACGAACACCAAACGGCGGAATACAGTTAGGGTTGTTTTCGAATTTGTTTTGAAACTGGGGGTCAAAGACACAGTCATAGGCAGGATTCTGTGGTTCTGAGAACAGTCTGATGTAGTAATTTAGAGACATTTTCAGCCTGCGGTTGGACAGTGAGGGTTCACCTGCCTCTGCGTACAGGCTGTACACAGGGGTGGTGCGGAATGCTCCAAGACAGAGACGAAGCCCTTGATGGTGGATAGGGTCCAAGAGTTTCAGATAAGAGGGTCTTGCAGAGCCGTACACAGCACAACCATAGTCCAGTTTGGAGCGGACCAGGGCTCTGTAGAGATGCAGCAAAGTTTTCTTATCAGCGCCCCAGTCAGTGTGTGCTACGACCCACAGAATATTCAGAGCTTTCTGGCAAGAGGTTTTGAGATTTTTAATGTGGCTGAGGAAGTTGAGTTTTTGATCAAAAATAACTCCAAGGAATTTGGCTTCTTTTACAGCTGGAATGGTGGACTTGTCCAGACGAATTTCAGGATCACCAAAAAATTGACGAAAATTGTGAAAATGGATTGACTGAGTTTTGGTACGTGAGAAGGTAAACCCGTTTTCCTCGGCCCACTGCTGGATCTTGTTGACACAAAGTTGGAGTCGACGCTGTACGCTGGGGTAAGAAGCTCCCACTGCGTACAGCGCAAAGTCGTCAACGAACAGAGAGGACTCAGAGCCCTGGCTTACCGATTTCACAATGTCGTTGATTTTAATGCTGAAAAGAGCAGGAGAAAGGATGCTCCCTTGAGGGACACCCAACTCCTGCCCATGGATGTCAGAGAGTGTGGTGCCAACACGCACCTGGAACTGTCGATCAGCCAAAAAGTTCTGTATGAACAGAGGCAGGTGACCACGGAAACCAAGTCTGTGCATGTCCAGAAGAATTCCTGATTTCCATGTGGTGTCATACGCTTTTTCGAGGTCGAAAAAGATAGCGACCACATGCTGTTTATTGACAAAGGCATTGCGGATGGTGGTTTCCAGACGGATTAGATGGTCGACTGTCGAGTGGTATTTCCAGAAACCGCACTGTTGACTGGCCAAAAGGCCATCGGTTTCCAGCTTCCACATCAGACGGGAGTTGACCATCTTTTCCATCAACTTACAGAGGCAGCTAGTCAGAGCTGTCGGACGATAGTTGGAAGGGTTGGTAAGGTCCTTTGCAGGCTTTGGAATTGGAATGATCAGGGCTTTCCGCCAGGAGGGCGGAAAGTACCCTGTGGTCCAGATATGGTTGTATACTTTAAGAAGAGTCTGGAGACAGCTTTCTGGAAAATGCTTCAAAACCTGATAATGAATATCATCCAGACCAGGGGCAGAATCAGTGCAGGTTTGTAAAGCCGTTTTCAGTTCATTGATTGAAAAAGGGAGATTGTAGGCTTCAGAGTTGTCTGATGTGAAATTGTATAAAGATTTCTCTCTGAGCTGTTTGTTTTTTAAAAAGGCTGCAGATTTATTTGAAGATGAGGAGTTCTGTTGGATGGTGGAAGCCAACAGATTGGCAACAGCTTGTTTGTCAGTGACCAGAGCATCGGCAAGTTTCAGGTGATGAATGGAGGGGTTGGTGTTTTTCCCTTTGATTTTTCTGATGATGTTCCAGACTTTTTTCTTTGAAGTTTTTGATGTCAGCCCGGAGCAAAAGTTTCTCCAAGACTGACGTTTACTGATTTTGAAAGTGTGTCTCGATTTGGCGCGGAGTTTCTGATGGGCTCGAGCGTTGGGACCTGAAGGTCGTTGGTATACCCGACGCTGAGCCCGTTTGCGAACTTTTGAAATTTGTTGGCAGTCTGAATTAAACCAGGGTGTTTTGGGCATTTGGAGTTTATTGGAAGACATTGGAATACAGGTTTTAGCACAGTTTATCACAGTATTGGTCAGAGATTCTGCTGGGTCTGGACTCTGAAGAAAATCAACTTCCTGGAATTCTTTTGAAATATTGGTGGCAAAAAGATTCCAGTTGGCCTTCTTATAATTAAGATGTTGTGAGACAGAGATGTTTTCAGTTAATAAGGGTTTTAAAAGAACAGGGAAATGGTCACTTCCGTGCAGATCGTCATGGACAGACCACTCATAGTCCAGGACCAGCGAGGGGTCACAAATCGACAAATCTAAACACGAAAGTGAACCTGTGGAAGAGTGGAGGTAAGTTGGAGCTCCATTGTTCAGACAACACAAATCAAAGTCTGAAAGGACATCCTCAAGAAGCAGACCTCTGGATGACGAACTGACACTACCCCAAAGAGGATTGTGACCATTAAAGTCACCCAACAGCAAAAAAGGTCGAGGAAGTTCTTCGATCAGACTGACAAGGTCCTGACGACAAACCGGGACAGAAGGTGGCAGATACAGTGAGCAGATTGTAACAGTCTTGTGGAGAGTGACTCTCGCAGCTACAGCCTGAAGGGAGGTAGTCAGAGCGACAGGACTAAACAGCAAAGTTTTGTGTAAAAGAAGGGCAACACCGCCTGACAGTCCCAATGTGGATGGTTGTGCAGGTTTAGAAAGAATATTAAAGCCAGAAAGAGTGAAGGTCTTCTGGCTTTGAATTTTAGTTTCTTGAAGAGCCACGATGGAAGGTTTTACTGTTTGACACAGAAGCTGCAGCTCCTCAAAATTTGAATTTAGGCCACGGATATTCCAATGGATTAGTTTACTACTATCCATGGTGCAGAGGATGAACAGGAGAGAAATCAAGTCATCTCCTCGTCATCGTCTGCGTTCAGTGGAGCAAATTTATTGCTTAGTTTCACTGGACTGTTTGGGTCTTCAGACCTGCTGGCAGACTTGCCCACAGGTGAAGAAGGTCTGGATTTTGGAGATGGTGGAGGTTTCTTTCTCATCTCCACCATCTCCACACTTGGTTGAACTCCCTTGCCCGCACGGGCACTGCTCGAGGAAGTTCGAGGCGGGAGGCCTGGCTTTTTCATCTGCCCAGCAGCAGATGGAGTAGACTGCTGGGCAGTCTGAGGGGTGGCGGATTGTTTGCCTCCACCAGGGGCACCCACTTTGGGTTGGGAGGTGGTGGACTTGCTTCCACCCGAGCTTAACGGTCTTCCTTGTAATGTCTTTGAGAAAATAAATTCATCAGTCTGGCAGCAGACTGAACGGGTCGTTACTTTCTTTATTGCTGAAGCATATGAAGACGCTGTTGGTGTCTGACTGCCAACAACCTGCTTACGTGCCTCAAAAAATGAGATCTTCTTTTCTGTTTTAACTTTCTGAATGTTGGACTCCTGGATCCAGACAGGGCAGTTGCGTGAAGAGGAGGGTGGTCGCCACCGCAGTTTGCGCAATGAGCCGGGTCTTTACATGGCCCATCATGGGTTGCCTTGCAACAAATACCACACACCTCCTCCCCAGAACAGCGATCTCTGACATGTCCAAATTTCTGACATCTGAAACACCTCAACGGGGATGGGACATACAATTGCACACGGACATTTAGGTACCCTACTTTAATGACCTGAGGAAGCACAGGGTTGCAGAATGTCAGAAAGAGGGTGTTGGTGGGCACTCTTTCTGCACCTTTTTTGACTGTCACCCTATGCACCTCTGTCACACCTTGGGATGCAAGTTCTGTCTTGATCTCCACTTCCGAGACACCTTTCAAATCCGGGCACCGAATAACTCCTTTGGATGAATTCAATTGCTTATGGGGAGTCACCCGAATCTCTCTGTCCACGAGCTTTTTTGCCTTCAACAGCTGTTCCGATTGTTTTTTTGACCTGCACTGGACGAGGAATGATCCGTTCCGTAGCCTTTTCACGGACTGAGGGTCACCCGCTAGACCTTGGAAGCCCTTCTGGATCGCAAAAGGACTCAGAGCTGAAATGGGCTTTTCCTGCTCCGTCCCTTCTATCACGAGCCAGGAAGCCCAAAAACCTGTCCTCTCTCTTATCTCTATATCTGAATCACTGTCCGATTCAAAATCCCCTGAAATAGGGGCTGCTGCCTTCCTCTTCTTTTTTGGGGGGATAATTTTTGAAGAAGCCATGTTTAGTTTAATTATATTTCGTCTCTCCCTTACCCACCCACCTTGGAGTCCAACTAAGGGGCCAGGGCCAAGAAATCACTGTCTTGACCCCTTCCAGGCTTCAGGAGAGATATACGACAAACAGAACGCCACTACCCCTATTCCCCCTGATCATGCTCAACTCCCGGGAACAGAGAGCCGAGCACTGCAGGGGTTAACTTGGCCAGCGGGAGAACTGCCTGTCTTGACCCAGCCCCAAGAAGGGGGAGCCGATTAGTACACGCGGGCCAGAGTGTACCTCCTGTCTAGGAGAGGTCCGAGCCAAAGTGATGTGTTGAGGGCGTTGGCCCTCTCAATCACCAGGATCTCATCCCCCTCCGTCACAGGTCGCACCGCACGGCAAACGCGGCGGATCTTAAGAAGACCACAGAGAAAAAAGGAGTGTGGAAAAGAAGACTTGAAGGGGAGACGAAGATAGAAAAGAGCCAAATAAGAAAGGCAGAAAACAAGAAAAGGAGAAAGGCGGGTTACTATTAGTCAGGATCCTCACCCTTAGCCTATCTGACATGGGAAGCCCTACCAGGGGCATCAACTCCTTACCACGTTATGTTTAGGCCAGACAGCATCTTGACTTCTCAGGCCTAGAAGCAGTTTTAAAAAACCAGCCTATCTTCAAGTATTGATGCCCCCGCCAGCAAAGCCTAAGGGATCACAGGACCACGCAAGCCCTCCGACCACGGCAAGGTTGCAACCCCCGGAGGGTTGTTAGCCAAGGTGAACAGGGAAGAGGTAGTGCAGGGATCATAAATATTGTGCATGATCTTAAATACTTCAAAGAGACCACCTCTTATTCGCTTGAATTCTAGGCTGGGCAACCTGAGTAGAGCCATACACTCCTCGTAACCAAGTTCTCCAGTACCAGTTATACACTTGGTAAATCTATGTTGAACACCTTCAATCATATTATGTGCTTTTTTTAAGTAGGGACACCATACTGAGTTCCCGTATTCAAGAACAGGCCTAACTAAAGCTTTGAATAATGGAACCATTATTTCAGGAGACTTATTTGTAATAGTTGTCAAAAGCAGGCCAGAAATTTGATTTCCTTTTTTTTCACAAAATCTGTTATGGATGTGAATCAAAGCTTAATTCTGGGTCCATGGTGACCCCCAGATCCTTTTCAGCGGCTGTACTGTCCAGTACATGTGTTAAACCATTCTCTTTTATTATGTATTCATAATGTGGATTGTTCTTTCTAAGGTGGAGTACTTTCCATTTCTCACTATTAAATTGCAACAGCCAAGTATCTGTCCATTCAACCAGTTTATGTATACACATTTGTAAATGATCTCTGTCATCAGTATTTCCAATTGCTGAGTAAACCTTGGTATCATCTGCAAAAAGTTTGTCATCACAATCTACCTCTCCTGGCATGTCATTTATAAAGTATATAAACAGCGCTGGTCCCAGGACACTACCTTGTGGTACACCACTTGTCATCTTTACCTTCGACGAACGGATGCCACTGACGCTTATGAACTGGGATCTTTCATTTAAAAAATCATTTATCCATGATAAAAGCTTTCCTTGAATACCGTATCCAGCCAGCTTATTAATAAGTCTATGATGGGGAACTCTATCAAAAGCTTTTCTCAGATCAAGGCAAACTGCATAGATACAAGTACTTTTGTCATCTAACATGACTAAGCAATCATTCAATGTAACAAGTAGTTGTGTTACACATGAGTGTCCCTTGGTAAATCCAAACTGTTCTCCTGATAACAAATCATATCTGTTTAATTGCTCACAAAGAGCTTCCCGGGTAATGCCCTCAAAAACTTTACAGACAACTGATATTAAACTGACTGGGCGATAGTTACCTGCTATTTTTTTTATTTCCTTGCTTAAAAATAGGACACACTTCAGCTTCTTTCCGTGCACTGGGTATGACACCATTTTCTATAGTTCTATCAACTGGGTATGACACCATTTTCTATAGTTCTATCAACTGGGTATGACACCATTTTCTATAGTTCTATCAACTGGGTATGACACCATTTTCTATAGTTCTATCAATCAGTATCTTTAGAGGGTATGCAATAATATCAGCCAGCTCCTTTAATACTCCTGGGTGAATCTCATCAGGTCCTGGGGACTTGGATGGACTTAGATTTGTTAGGGATTTATTCATCTGCTCTACTGTAACTTCTACTTGGGAAATACCTGGAACATTTTTCTTGCATGAAAACTCTGGAACATTCTCGTTACTCTCCACTGTAAAAAAACACTAGCAAAAAAGCTGTTTAACACACTGACTTTTTCTGTGTTGTTTTTTGTCAAGGTACCATCTTCCTTAATCAGATTTGCAACCGATTCTTTTGGCAGTCTTACTCGCAACATATTGGAAGAAGCCTTTAGGGTTTCTCTTTGACTCTTTGGCTAATTTAATTTCCTTGGCCTTCACATGTTTCCTAGACTCCCAAGTTACTTGGTTTCAAGCATGTGCATACAATTTATAATTCTCAATAGTGGGGTATTTCTTGTAATTTTTAAAAGCTCTACGCTTTTGATGGATCTTATCTAACAATGACTGGGGAATGGGATCTCTCCTAGGTTTGCTACTGAGTCCTTGTTTAAATGTCTTTTTAGGAATAAATTTATTCATGGACTTAACTATCTCATTATGAATGAGTTCCCAGGTTCCATCCACTGATGACTCAGTGGGCAGGCGATCATCCCAATTAATTCCCCTTACATATTCCTCATACCCTCATAGTCACCTTTATCCAGCTGAAATTTTACTGAATGACCAGTGAAAGTTCTCTCTTGACTTGAACATCAAAATAAATAAATAAAATAAAGTAATAGTAGAAGTAAAAGTGACAGACATATGTGGAGCAATTTTACTGTCACTAGTGTCTGGAAACATCTTCTTGAATAGGGAGCGAGACGATCGGTGTTGACAGGGACAGATACGCGTCTGCAACCAGCCTACACATCATCACCTCAGCATTTGTCACAGGCTGCTCCAGGTCCCCACTAGACTTGGCCTCGGCCTTTTGGAATGCTTGTACAATTTAAGGTTTCATTTCACCACTTCTGACATTTCTTCATGCGATTTTGACGAAACATGCTTCATGCAGTCGTTGCGTCCTCCATGAGCACAACCAGTAAAATCCATTTCGCACGAGTGCACCTCAAGAAAGTTGGACCTTTTTTGAGCTTCGGACTAAGCACTTCCAAACTGCGTGGTATGCATTCAGTAAAGTTTGCTCCTTTGTTTTGGCAACCTTCATTTCAATATCTAGCTCTTCATCACTCTAATAAATGCTTTTTTTTTTTTCGGTGGTAGCGGCATCGTCCTAGTAGACCGAGTCACTGAAAGTCTATGGAGACGACATGGCGATTGATTTAGTAGTAGTAGTAGTAGTAGTAGTAGTGTAGGGATGTAATTAATACATAGGCTGTTAAGCCTTTCAATGTCCCCTCATGTTATTTTACTTTTATGACAGGGTTGAAACACATGCAATATAAACTTTCCTACTTATTCATCAAAGCTTCTAAACTGTACTTTAAATTTCAAGTCTTCGTCCAGCAAATTCTTACAAACATTAGTATCATTAGCAAATTTAAGTGCAGTTGGCAAATTGTTCCAGTTAGCAATAACTCTGTTACTGAACGTGAATCTCCCCATATTAGTATGAAACTGCTTAACAAATATCTTGCCTTCCGAATTTCTTGTTCTATCTGTTTCAGCAGCCTCAAAAAAATAGTCCCACTGTATGTCCGTTTGCTGGTGAAATATTTTGAACACTTCAATCAAATCCCCTCTAATATGTCTACCTTTTAAAGAGTGCAAATTTAAGTAATTTAATCTATCTGTATAAGACATGTTTGTACATTCTTGCAAGATTTTAGTAGCTCTTCTCTGTACTCTTTCGATTGCTAATGACTGTCTTTTCAAGTGTGGGTACCAGATTATATTGCCATATTCAGAATGCAGTCTAACCATAGCTTTATATAATTTTAAAAATGTTTCTTTATTTAGGTAAATAAAAGTTCTTTTTATTAATCCAATCATTTGGTTTGCTTTATTTAT
>JAMYXO010005017.1:7500-15000 GCA_033310375.1 Conus canariensis | reverse complement strand
TGATGTGCATGTTGTTCTCTGTTGCCCAGCTCTTAGACGTATACGCGAAACGTAGATTAAGCCTAAATATCATAGACATCCTTCACTATTTAATCTAGTTTGTTAATGTAATCGACCATATCAGAAGACGTACGCAATCTTTCTGTGTTTTTGTATAAAGGATTTAAAATGAGAGGTGTGACTTTCTGAAACGTACATTAAAACATTTATATTATCGTCAGCTGTGATATTGAATCTGTTATGTATCTTCACTCAGTTACATTTTCACATTATATTATCGTTAGCTGTGATATTGAATCTGTTATGTATCTTCACTCAGTTACATTTTCACATTATATTATCGTCAGCTGTGATATTGAATCTGTTATGTATCTTCACTCAGTTACATTTTCACATTATATTATGGTGAGCTGTGATATTGAATCTGTTATATATCTTCACTCAGTTACATTTTCACATTATATTATGGTTAGCTGTGATATTGAATCTGTTATATATCTTCACTCAGTTACATTTTCACATTATATTATGGTTAGCTGTGATATTGAATCTGTTATATATCTTCACTCAGTTACATTTTCACATTATATTATGGTTAGCTGTGATATTGAATCTGTTATATATCTTCACTCAGTTACATTTTCACATTATATTATGGTTAGCTGTGATATTGAATCTGTTATGTATCTTCACTCAGTTACATTTTCACATTCCCCTTCATGATGGGCTGAGCCCTAACTTGAATCAAATATCTCCAGTCTGGAGTATGTGTGTGTCTCTCTCCTCTGTGTGTGTGTGTGTATGTGTGTGTGTGTGTGTGTGTGTGTGTGTGTGTGTGTGGCGTGTGTGTGTATGTGTGTGTGTGTGTGTGTGTGTGTGTGTGCGTGTGTGTGTGTGTGCGTGCATGTGCGTGCGTGCGTGCGTGTGCGTACGTGCGTGCGTGCGTGTGCACGCGCGCGCAAGCGGGTATGTGGATGCAATACGTGACTGTAACCTGCAGTTCGACTGATTTATATATTATTACGATGGAAGAAAACACAAGCACGTGCGAACACACACACATACAAATACGCACCCACGCAGGCACACACACACACACACACACACACACACACACACACACACACACACACACACACACACACATAGGCATGTGCCGGTACTTCCACTCGCACAGAGATACATGGTCAAACATGTCATCACACACAAATGCGGAAGCATAAAGAACTGAAAAATGTCAATTATTATTTATTGTGCTATCTACAAACCATGAACTATTGCACACATGTCACCATTGCACAGTCCCACAGTTGTCTAAGCAGCAAAGTGTCAATCACCCACAATTATTCGCAATCATCGTCAATCATCAGCAGTCATAAACAAGAATGGGCAGTCATCGACAGCCTATACCAATAATGATCATGCAACATTTCACAGTCAGTATGTAAAGAGCAGTGCTTCAGTCGTCATCAATTTTCATATTGAAGTATTACACATACACTGCAGTGAACACAGGCTTCATGACTGTAAACACTTTGCCTCTGTTGCACGCGCGCGCACACACACACACACACACACACACACACACACACACACACACACACGCACGCACGCGCGCGCACGCACACACACACACACACACACACACACACACACACACACACACACACACACACATCGTCTAATATCACGATTAGTGGAAGGACGTTAAATAAATCACACACACACACACACACACACACACACACACACACAACACACACACACACACACACACGTCCACATACATACACATATGCATATGTATGAGTTTCAGTAAAGATCAAACAACACCATTGGTTGAGGATATCTGATCAAACAACATCAGGCGTGTAGGTGGTTACAAAAAATGAAGGAGGATGTTTGATCAAACTTCGAGCACTTCAATGGATTGTCCCGGCAATGTTGGTACCGGGAAAAATCAAATTGTAGTCGCGCTGGCACAAGGACGGTTTGAGTGTTCAAACTAAAAAGGAGAAGTGGATTTGTAGATCTTACTAAAAAAAAAACAACTATATATATATATATATATGTGTGTGTGTGTGTGTGTGTGTGTGTGTGTGTGTGTGTGTGTGTGTGTGTATAGCTGACAAAATGAATGTTGTTGAAGAAAACTGGTGTCCCTGTCATCTTCCGGCTGCGTTGCTGTCAGGAACTGTCCCGGTGACCAGCAAGGGTTCCTCCTGTCCTGACCACCGGTAGGCCGCCACAGCCACAGCCACTTGCCAACGTCGCCAATAGTCTGAATTTGGTCAAATCTGTTTCAGAATAGAGGACCTACTCTCAACTGTGTAGAGGGTAGGGAGTGTTGGGGTGTATTATAGTAAGTCTAATTCAGTATCACCGGTAAGACGTGTTTGGACAGGAACTTGGCAAAGTAATACTGCCCTGTTACGCGGGACTTACTGGCAGACAACGCACCCCGCCGCTCATGATGTCATCTTTTACAATTTACACTGTTTCGATCATTCGCCTCGAACTGTATATTCATTCATTTATTCGCCATATCTCATGAAGTAACCATATGTGAATTTAATCATCACATCTCATTCATACAGTATTTCTCCCTCCCTTACCCCCCTCCCCCCCTCTCTCTCTCTCTCTCTTATTCTATACACACACACACACACACATATATGTGTGTGTATATATATATATCTATATATATACTTGCTAAAGATATTTTTAAAATGAAGTGCTAAAATATATCTACAAGCTTGTTTCGAGATATATCACGGTATATATCTCTCCTCAGGATGGCTTCAATGTGGCACGCCAACGATCTTTTATGGCGTGCGGGACCTGATTTCATCTCTGTTTGTGCGTGCCGATCTTATTTGCTGCACGTGAGGCCTGTGATTTTTGTTAGGGCCTGTTCAGGTGGAATGTGCTAGCAAAGATTTCCACTTGTTCCTGCAATTATTCACTATCTCTACTTTTGTGTTCAGAGTTGCTAAGTATGGTTTGCATAATATTAACCATTTTTCTGTGGAGCATAGATTGCATTTTTTTTAAATATTGTTGTATGGCGTTGCTCTTTTTATGATTTTCCATGATATGCTGTAGTCTATTTTTTTATCTTTGAGTTTCCAAATGTATTTACTCAGTTCTGTTTGATTTTTGTATTTTTCATTTTTGAATGACTGTTTATGGTTTGCGTATCTGGTTTTAAAAGTGTTTTCAGTAATTCCTATGTATGTTTTTTTTCATTTTCTGATGTTACCGTGGCTTGGTATACAATATTGCTGTGAAGACATTTGTTGCTTAGGGGGCACTGTTCTTTTTTGGTGCAGTTGCAAGATGTCCTTTCAGCACCCTTCTCTTTTGTGTTGCTTTTCATTTTGTTAGATGAGTCAATTATGTTTTTGAGGTTGGGCATACATGAGTATGATAGTTTAATGGTGTTTTTATTGAATATTTTGGACAGTTTGTGTTCTTTTGGAAATGATGTTGCCAAGATTTTAAAGAATTCTTTTCCTACATTTGTTTTTACTTGTCCATCATATGGTGGGTTGTACCATATGATCTTCCTTTTTCTGTTTTTCTTATTTCTGTTCGTGTTATTGTCTGGGCTATATTGTAGTTTGTAATTGTAACCACTTTTTTGTAATGCTTCTTGGTATTCTGTTGCTGCATTATTGAATGCATTTTCATTGCATGATAGGTTGGATAGTCTCTTGTTTATACCATTGGGTATTGTTTTTAGTATAGATGGTGGATGGTTGCTTTGGATGTTTACATAGATTGGTATGTCATTGGGTTTTTTGTATGGTTTGTACACATTGTCATTGAGGTCTAATGTTATGTCTAGGTAGTTCACTACTTTTTTATTTGCTTCTATTGTGATTTTTAAATTGTGGTTTTTGAAAATTTTACATAATTCTTTTTTCTTGTTTTCAATAGTTCTTGGATTATTGTTTAATGCAGCGAGGCCGTCATCTCTGTACAAACCGACCTGTTTTCCAAGTTGTTTTTGGATGTTGGATAGCATGAATAGTCCGACTAGTTCACATGTTTCGGCACCATCATACGATCCCATGGTTACATCAAATGTGGAGTTTTTGCTCGTTTTTTTAATCCAAGTTTCATTTCTGCTGTGGAGTAGGGTTTTCTTGGTGTGGAAAATGATCTCCATTTCTGACTCTGTTATTTTTGTGTATTTATTGGCAAATTTCAAAGCTTTGGTGAGTAGTTCTTCATCTATGGATGGGTAGAAATCTACTATGTCGAATGTAATAAACACTGTATTTCTCTGTTTTTTGAGTTCCTTAAACCATTGGATGACTTCATAGCTGTTTTTCCAAAGGTTGTATTCGGTGTTTGATTTTACATCTTCTATAGCCTTTTCCAAAATTCTCTTGCTTATTTGGCCCAGTTCGGATTTAGATGGGTTTATTAGTCTACATGTTGGGTTGTTTTGGAAGTTGGGTTTGTGGTCTTTAAGTGTTATGAAGGCTTCTTTTGTTGCTGTTGCCTCTACCCTGTCGCTTAACTCCATGCAGTGTGCAAGCTCTTTTTCTTTTTTGCGGATGTTGCTGTGTGTGGTTTTATCAGCTTTCTTGTAATTTTTCTGAATGTTTTAAAAATATCTTTAGCAAATGTTGCTCCCCAAGGGGTCGAGCTCTTTCAGATTTTTAAAGGACGTATTAATACTGTCTATGATAATTGCTCCTCACGTTGAGCACTGTGACCTGACAAAATCTAAAATGGAGAAAATCAACTTTAGGCAATCTACTAAAAACATACCGTTTTCAAACCCACAAACTTACACTAAAAAACTGATAGAACAAACCGAGAAATTTGTACGCAACATGAGATGGAAGGCTTTCTTCTTCCTAAATCCAAATGCAAAGAATGAAGACAAAAACACATATGGCTTCAAATCATGGCGATCACCTCCGACAATAGATGAAATGAAACCTTTTGAAGACAAAATGAAGGGACTGATAGCCAACATAAAATTCAAGAAATCAAATAATAACTTCCAAACATCACTAGCAAATGAAATAAAACAAATTCAAAATGATAAAAAGATATTCATAAAAGCTGATAAAACTAGCAATTTTTACAAAATGGAATTAAATGAATACTCCCAACTTCTAAACAAAAACATTCAGAAAAATTACAAGAAAGCTGATAAAACCACACACAGCAACATCCGCAAAAAAGAAAAAGAGCTTGCACACTGCATGGAGTTAAGCAACAGGGTAGAGGCAACAGCAACAAAAGAAGCCTTCATAACACTTAAAGACCACAAACCCAACTTCCAAAACAACCCAACATGTAGACTAATAAACCCATCTAAATCCGAACTGGGCCAAATAAGCAAGAGAATTTTGGAAAAGGCTATAGAAGATGTAAAATCAAACACCGAATACAACCTTTGGAAAAACAGCTATGAAGTCATCCAATGGTTTAAGGAACTCAAAAAACAGAGAAATACAGTGTTTATTACATTCGACATAGTAGATTTCTACCCATCCATAGATGAAGAACTACTCACCAAAGCTTTGAAATTTGCCAATAAATACACAAAAATAACAGAGTCAGAAATGGAGATCATTTTCCACACCAAGAAAACCCTACTCCACAGCAGAAATGAAACTTGGATTAAAAAAACGAGCAAAAACTCCACATTTGATGTAACCATGGGATCGTATGATGGTGCCGAAACATGTGAACTAGTCGGACTATTCATGCTATCCAACATCCAAAAACAACTTGGAAAACAGGTCGGTTTGTACAGAGATGACGGCCTCGCTGCATTAAACAATAATCCAAGAACTATTGAAAACAAGAAAAAAGAATTATGTAAAATTTTCAAAAACCACAATTTAAAAATCACAATAGAAGCAAATAAAAAAGTAGTGAACTACCTAGACATAACATTAGACCTCAATGACAATGTGTACAAACCATACAAAAAACCCAATGACATACCAATCTATGTAAACATCCAAAGCAACCATCCACCATCTATACTAAAAACAATACCCAATGGTATAAACAAGAGACTATCCAACCTATCATGCAATGAAAATGCATTCAATAATGCAGCAACAGAATACCAAGAAGCATTACAAAAAAGTGGTTACAATTACAAACTACAATATAGCCCAGACAATAACACGAACAGAAATAAGAAAAACAGAAAAAGGAAGATCATATGGTACAACCCACCATATGATGGACAAGTAAAAACAAATGTAGGAAAAGAATTCTTTAAAATCTTGGCAACATCATTTCCAAAAGAACACAAACTGTCCAAAATATTCAATAAAAACACCATTAAACTATCATACTCATGTATGCCCAACCTCAAAAACATAATTGACTCATCTAACAAAATGAAAAGCAACACAAAAGAGAAGGGTGCTGAAACATCTTGCAACTGCACCAAAAAAGAACAGTGCCCCCTAAGCAACAAATGTCTTCACAGCAATATTGTATACCAAGCTACGGTAACATCAGAAAATGAAAAAGAAACATACATAGGAATTACTGAAAACACTTTTAAAACCAGATACGCAAACCATAAACAGTCATTCAAAAATGAAAAATACAAAAATCAAACAGAACTGAGTAAATACATTTGGAAACTCAAAGATAAAAAAATAGACTACAGCATATCATGGAAAATCATAAAAAGAGCAACGCCATACAACAATATTTAAAAAAAATGCAATCTATGCTCCACAGAAAAATGGTTAATATTATGCAAACCATACTTAGCAACTCTGAACACAAAAGTAGAGATAGTGAATAATTGCAGGCACAAGTGGAAATCTTTGCTAGCACATTCCACCTGAACAGGCCCTAACAAAAATCACAGGCCTCACGTGCAGCAAGTAAGATCGGCACGCACAAACAGAGATGAAATCAGGTCCCGCACGCCATAAAAGATCGTTGGCGTGCCACATTGAAGCCATCCTGAGGAGAGATATATACCGTGATATATCTCGAAACAAGCTTGTAGATATATTTTAGCACTTCATTTTAAAAATATCTTTAGCAAATGTTGCTCCCCAAGGGGTCGAGCTCTTTCAGATTTTTAAAGGACGTTTTAATACTGTCTATATATATATAATATATATATATATATGTATATATACTTAGTCATAAAGTTCTTTCTTATTCAGGGTCATTTTGGCCAAAGGCTACCACACAAGCTCTGCACTCGATCAACAGCTTACTCCAAAGTGATGAACAAGCGCTCATCGGTACACGGTTTAGTCATGTTCCCAAACTTATTATGTGCCCAAACAGCATACCAAAGTCAGTCACACAACAGCACCTCTTCCCTACCTGAGCAGCGATGGGATTCAACTCCAGTCCTAGAAAAGCACGCCATTGCATCCCACAAGCAGTACACTCCCCCATCCACACCTTACACCCCTCCCTCCAAGTTCAACAGGCTATTTCATCCTTGCCATTGTTGGCCAACCTGGCAGCTAGATGCTT
>JAMYXO010005017.1:0-2500 GCA_033310375.1 Conus canariensis | reverse complement strand
ACACACACACACACACACACACACACACACACACACACACAATCTGCCATTCACAAGGATTTGATCTGTTACCAGATCCAATTAAAGATTGTTCTGCACAATTAATTGCAGCTGATTATGCTTGGGTTATTCAACAGCAGACCTAAGCACTCACACTGTTCCATATCTTTATCTCCCTTGCATACGTCATTGGACTGGCTCAAAAGATAGCCACTACATTGTGCTGTTTCCATAATGTGCTTAGTTTTTAAGCAACATTTATCCTCTGCACAATGTCCTTTTGCTTCCTTTCCAACCCTTCGCTGGCTGCTTAGAAAGTGCTAGGAGATTCTTTTTTCAAACCTTACTGATTGAAACACCGTCGAATTATGGATTATGGTATGTCTCTATTCGACGCCAAGAGCACAAACACAATCAGCCGTATCTAAACAAGAAAATCGACTACGACGGGGGCGGGCTCACGGCGCGAAATTACAACAGTTTCCAGGCTATGACTGAGCATGTATTTGCCCATCGCCTAGATGGGAAGGAAGAAAGTCAATCCACATAGCAACCTTCCCAAACATTTCCTAATCGCCATGGTAGCTTTCTCTGTCTCTTCTTTCACGCATTCTACACTAGAAAAGTCGTTGTGATGCAGCCTCGCAATCTAAACAAAGTACACGCTAAGTCATCTTCATGTGTTTTTGTGTTTGATGGAGTACTTCATTGGATAGTCCACGAAAGTGTGTGTGCAAGCGCGCGCGTGTTCATATACATGCTGTATTTGATGGTCTTCTTCTTGATCCTAATCTTCTGAACATTCACGCATGTAATCAACACACACACAAACTGTTGACTCTTCAAAAGATCTCTGTACAAGAACCAATGGTGGAATATCACAAAACAGTCTGAGCTCTTTTTGGATAATGAGATTCAGGTTTTATAGCAATCTCATTTTCGTTCACACCTACGGGCGTTGAACACTTCATTACACATTTCGCAAGTGTTAACTTTCTATGTTCGTCTAATGGTAAAATATTAATTTCCTTATCAGTTCGGTAAGTTGAAGCATGGAACGGAAGACCAAGGCCTAACTTATCAATGCTTTGCAGCGTTTGTAACAAGTGTTCAGGGGCACTGAAGAAAGCTTCTTGTGCATAGCATAATTTTGATTGGATCAGTGATGTGGCTTAATGTTTTAAAGTGTTAATATCCTGACACCAGCTTTGTTTACTGATAATTTTCAAAAAGTTTAGTGTTTTTCTACCTTTGTTCAGAAGGTACTGAATATGTATGTCAATTTAGATGTTAAGTATACTCCTAAAAAAATTTAACTCAAGGTTTGTAGTCAAGTGTGACTGCATCCAGTTTAATAGAGGGCAAATCGCTTGTATCGGCGCCATTGTTAAATAACACCATAGATGTGTTATATCTCTGTGTGTGTGTGTGTGTGTGTGTGTGTGTGTCCACGCGCGCGTGCGTACGCGCGAGCAAGTCCGCGCAGACAGACGGACAGAAATGCAGACGGACTGATGTGGAGGTACAAAAGAGACGAACATGAAGGAGGCCAGAAAAAGAAAGCGGGCAGACCATGAAAGGAACATTTCAGACCAGAATCCATTCGGTGATTGAGACAATCAGCAATCCGCTGGCTTTGGCACAGGAGTTGGGGCTGCTGCTGATTAACTTGGGGATAGAGAGCTTGGGGGGGGGGGGTAGGGAGGAGGGAGAAAGAGACAGACAGAGAGAGAACTCAGAACTCAGAGAGAGAGAGAGAGAGAGAGAGACGACTCGAGACTCAAACACTGTATTATCTATGTATAACGATTTCAGGGAGGAGAGAGAGAGAGAGAGAGAGAGAGAGAGAGAGGGGGGGGGGGGGGGACAGAGAGAGAAAGAGTCAAGACTCAAAATCTCTATTATTTAAGGATACAGATTTCAGGCAGTGGCTAGTCTTACAATCTGTCCTTGCTATTGTGCAAACCAAACAGAGAGTGATAACTACACAGGAACAAACAGCGATGAAAATTGCGTTTTACGAAATTTGTAACAAACCAAAAACAAAGATATTTACAGCAACGATGACTACTTCTGACATGTCTACAAGTAACAACAACAACAGTAATAGTAGTAGTAGTAGTGGTAGTTTTAGGAGTAGTAGTAGTAGTGGTGGTGGTGGTAGTAGTAGTGGCAGTAGTTGGAGCAGTAGTAGTGGTAGTAGTTGTGGTAATAATGGTAGTAGTGGTGGTGGTGTCCCTTCTGCTTTTTTCTGCCCCCCAAAAGAAACGACAGCTGACACAAGTAATCGCATTTCATCATCACATGATATCTTAGTGGAACTGCTAACGACAGCCAAGTGTGTACATAAGGCTTAACGTCGGACACTCTAATTAAAGAGATTGCCGACGGCGACAGACTCTAACACACCATTCAGAAATACAGGCAATCTGTTTGAGAAACAGTATTCACAATATATACGACAGCCGTGTGTGTGTGTATCCATAAGGCTAAAAACGTC